>JBBPDH010000124.1:13653114-13665980 GCA_037974565.1 Clupeocharax schoutedeni
CACACACACACACACACACACACACACACACACACACACATACACACACACACACACACACACACATACACACACACTCTCTCTCTCTCTCTTTCTACATTTTAGCCTCTGTTTCAGCCAGTTGCTCATTTATCTTTCATGCATTGCCTAACTTTTCTCTGTCTTCACCCTGTTCTCTCTTTTTCATCTTGTTTAGCAGTAAAAAACACAGATTAGCCACAACATTTAAAGGTGAAGTGAAGCATATTGATTTTCATGTTGCAGTGGCACCTGTCGTGGGGTGGGATGTATCTGGCAGAAAGCAGATTTTGGGCTTGGAATCTCCTGTAGAAATTCAATGCCCCGATTTTCTTGACCTGACATCATAACCCCTACAATTATGGCATACTGTGTCGACAGATAAGACAGTAATCTTACAAACACTGTTAAATTATTTTATTTTAATATAGTATGTGATATGTCTGCATTGAAATTAGCCCACTAGTCTATTTAAACTTCATTGAACACAACTGGCTATTGATGTGACTGAAACGAACAGACATCCTAATGTAAAGCAGCTGCAAAAACTTTATCTACTCCTTGGTAAGACAACTACAAAAGGTCAAAATCTTACTGTGAGCATTTTTATTGTTTTCCTTTTTTAATAATATGAACACACATTTTTTGTCAGTTCTCAAGTTGGATATTCTAAATTTACTGGCACACTGAATGCAGCATTAAAATGAATGTGTTGGATTTGTAAAGATATGAGTGACTTTAGCAGGGCCCAGATTGTGGTGGAGTAATGAGTGGGTAAGAGCATCTTCAAAATGGCACATCTTCCAGGTCAGCTGATTTTTGACTTGAAAACTCAGTGCCCCGATTTACTCTACCTGACATCATAACTGTTACAATCACGGCATAACACTGTTTAAGTATTCTATATGAGTATTTTTATATTGTATATGATATGTTAGTAGTAACTGATATTATCTGGTTAGCATACGTGGACACAATTGCCTATTGATGTGATTCAAACTAATACTAATGTAAAGCAGCTGCAATAACTCATTTTTACACTTCTTGGAAAGACAGCTACAAAATGTTACGATGTTACTGTGGGCATTAATATTGTTTTCCAACAGTTCCCAATGATTTATTTCAGGTTTACCACCATCTTGAATGCAGGATCAAAACTGATAAAAGAAGGAAAAATGGGTTTACAAAGATCTTATCTGATTTTAACAAGGTCCAGATTGTAGTGTATAGAGGGATCCGCACAAAGCAAAGGTGATACAAAGGAAAGGCAACAAGTGGACCAGCAACAGAGTCATTCAGCTCAGAGCTCACTGATGCGCATGGAAAGGAAGGCTAGCCTCTCTAGTCTGATACCACAGTAGAGCTGCTATATCTCAAACTCTCCATATTCCCCAGATATCCATCATTTTAAGCATGTGCTGGACTAACTAGTCCGCTCTACGAAGGCCCCCACTTCACAACTTACAGGACTGGCTACTAAAATCAGGATCTGCTAAAATCTTGGTGCCACAGCACACCATGCCTCAATGGAGCAGAACCTATTTGGCAGCACAAGGAGGACCTACATAGTATCAGGCTCTTGAATTTAATGTCATGTCATTTCATAACTCCGTTTCAACCAGGGATTGAAAACAATGTTCTTTCCAGACAAGCTTATAGCTTCCCAGTGGTGTCAGACCTTAACATGTGTGGTTATATGATTGTAAAAGTTACATTTTCCTCCTTGCCTCACACAGAGTAAATCATCTTAAACTCAGCCTGTTAGCTGACAGAGTCACACTCACCTCAGACCATATCAGCTTGTTAAATAAGGACAAATAGACATGCTTGTCTGGTTTCTGACACTGCGGCACACACTTTTATCTGTAAACATGATTATAGCAGTAAACATAAGCCAGATCTCCATGTTTTTGTTATCCTACACCTTTGAAGATAACAGTGTATGCTGCAGTGTCAAAGACCAGCTTGGTGTGGTGTGAGGCAAGAGTGGGATGAAATGGGATTTGCACAGCACTAGTTTGGGCCGTTACTTGGTACATTAGCCTCAAAGCTCAAGTTCCTAAGACTGTGTGTGTGTGTGTGTGTGTGTACACAGAATTGTTTCTTTTATGGTCTTGGGTGTGCGCAGTTAATGGAATTCACAGTTAAAGGTTGAGAGCAGTTTCAAAGTGCACAGTACACATTACGAGGAACAGTCCAAGGTTTACACCTTTCACAAGTTGCTTATTCACTACTTGCATTATTTTCCAAATGCTTATCTCTCTCTGTTTCAAGTGAGGCTACCAGGCTTGAGATCTTGCCAGTGTGTGTGTATGTATGTGTACTGGTGTCTGCAGGTACTGGACATCTGACAGGTCACTTTTTCATCATTGCATTTTGACATTTTTGTAAGTATAATCGATATTCCCAACTCATACACGCACATTCAGTTAAGGACAGCTCTGCTGGCAAAGATCACATTGCATAACATTTTATCTGCAGTCCTTTGCTCCCTTACTGACTGTGACAACTTTCTACAGTGCTTGCAGTCAGACTGGGTTAGTCTGTTGATGCTAATGCTAATATCATTATATTAAATGCTTGGATTAATGTGTGTTTGAAAGTGGAATGCAGTGCATTGATTATTGTGTCTAGTACTTTTACGGTGCTCTGAGTGTCTATGATACAGCAAATATTGATACAGTTATCTTCCCTGCGATGGAATAGTGACCTGTCCTAGGTGTTTCCCTTTCTTTGGTCCTGTGAGCTCTGGGATAAGCTCCAGAATCCCCAAGATCGTGGTTGGATAAGTGACTCAGATAAAGGGTGGATCGATGGATGGAGTTTTAAAAGCTGTCGATATTACAGGTGTACTTTGGAAAAGAAAATTGGATTTGCTTATTTCTAACTCTAAATAGGGTTTGGTTAAGGGTGGATGTAGCTCAGTGGGTAGGATACTTGCCTCTGGACCAAGAGGTCATGGGTTCGCATCCTACCTTCAGCACCACCACTGGGTCCCTGAGCAAGACCTTTAATCCCAAGTTGCTCCAGGGAGAGACTGTCCCCTGTAGTGCCGTAAATGTAAATGTAGTGCATCAGAGTTCAAGAAGTGTTTGGTCAGAAGATTGCTTCTTTAGTTTTGCTGTGGAGATACTAAACCAAAGTAGTTAATAACATAAACCTACTTACCTGCGAACTAGGGTTGGAAACTTCAGGCACCAGATATTTGGAGTAAAGGGGGGGTGAAATCTGATGAATTGGTGATAGAGTACATTTACAGTAACATGAGGAACATGAGCTTGTTTTACACTTTCAGTGGGCGACTGCAGAGCAGGAAGCAGAGGAGCAAGGAAGGAAAAATAAACTATAACTGCAGAGTCAGGCAGAACAGATGATGAACAGAGAGACAGAGCGCAGCAAGGATGTAAGAGGTCAGTAGGAAGGTTGCAGATGAGAGAAGAGAAGAATCAGAGATACAGAACTGAAAGAGGATGTGTGTGAAAGTCTGTGGAAAGAACGAAAGAGTGGGAGAAAAAGTGGGGATCATGTCAAATGTTTTATCACGAGACAGGAAGGTGAAGAATGGACAGCACAGAAGTAGATGTGAGAGAGAGAGAGAGAGAGAGAAATGCTGTGTCAGTAAGTTTTAGTGTTCCTTATGACATGCTTTGAACTTGCACAGCACTGTGGAAAAGACACACACACACACAAACACATGCACACACACACATAAACACATACACATACACACACACACAAACACACACACACACACACAAACACATGCACACATACACGCGCACGCACACGCACACACACACACACGGACAAACGCATGTGCCTGAAATCAGAAAAACAGATAACAGAGTAAAGGAGCTGAGAAAGAGAGAGGGAGAGTGGGAGAGAGGAAAGGAAGCAAGGAAGGAAAGGCAGAGAGGGGCGGAGACGGAACAAGGGAGGAGGACGAAATGATTGGTTGGAGGGAGGGGTGGAGAGAGTGAACGGTCTCCAAGGCCTCACACAGTCTCACATCTGATAAGCATCACGCTCACAGCATTCGGTGTGTGTGTGTACTGCCTGCTGTGCTTTACGCTGTGTGTCTCAGAGAACATTTTTACCAGGATTTTTCCTCGAATTAAGCAAGAACCGTAACAGTTATGACAGATGGAGTCAGCAAATTATTTGTTAATAAAATAAAAGTAAAAGAAAAGATAATAAGACCTTTATATCTCTGGTTATTCTGGTTAATGTTGATTCTGGAATGAATCTATTTCAGCTGATCAATGTTGCACATAATCAGGTAAACCAGCAAAGAATGCACTGCATTTGATTGGTCTTGTCTGTATCTTACCCAAAAAAGTCAGCTGTGTGAAGGTATTTCAAGCACAAAAATGATTTACATTTACGTTTGTGGGATTTAGCATGATTTCATCTCTAAAAATAGCAAGTGACCTGGTCGCTCTACAACTTTGTGTTCAATGCTCATCAAATTCACTCAACATTTTAAGGCAACTAAGTTACTATTTTAGGGGAAAACAGTGAATCATTTTACAAAGGCCATGCAAAGGATGTCAAGTCTGCATGGCCTGCAATGACAAGGTTGTTCTACAGGGAACTACACTGAAGGCTTGTAAGCTGTTGCTTTCTAAAAACTATGTTTGTAAAGAAACTGGAATCGGTCACAACAATTCATCGCTCTCCTTATCAAGGCCAGTGACTGAAGAGCTTTTCTGAAAATGGAGTCCTGTGATAAAGGACTGCATTAAATGATTTCATGGAGATTGTCTGGATGCTCTCCAGTGGGAGACAATAGCTTAAGTCACTGTTCTATTCTGAGAGTTGTAAAGATATGCAGCCAGACAGTGTGTGTTTGTTTGAATGGCAGCTGCTTCTGCAGAGATGAACAGTATGAGTCTGTGCATGTGAATGTGCGTGCATTTCTGTGTGTGTGTGTGTGTGTGTGTGTGTGTGTTAATGATGGACAAAATCCACACTGGGATCATCACATATCAGTGTCAATCACATGAACATCTGGATTTTTCCCCCACATCCCTTAAGTGGAATGTGAAAAGCATATTGTTCATATATTGTTCTCAATATAAAACGAACTACACAAAACAAAATGAAAATGCAATCCTGAGGACACTTGTAGCTAAGACACTTTGCCTTTTTGATTTTACTCATTCACTGTATCTCTCTCTCTCTCTCTCTCTCTCAGATACCCTCAGCCTTCCTGGACCGCTGGATGATAGAACAGACTAACTGGAAGACTGACAAACTGACACCCCAATAAACTCTCTCACACACGCACACTCACTCACTCACAAACACACACAAAACACACCCACACACACACCCACACACTCACACACACACACACACACACACACACACACAAAGAAGTTGTGGGCTGACATAAATGGCTGACAAACAGATCAGGTAAGTTTGTCATCCATGATCTTAGATTAAGCTTCACATTCAAAATCTGCTCCTCCAGTTCCCCCTGAAAATAAAAAGGAGAGATCTGTAGTATCTCTGTATTCCCAGCAGTGATGTTAATGATGGATGTGGGTTGCTTCAGGGCACAAGTTCATTCACACTAAGGACAGATGTGGGTCGCTTAAAAACCAAAAAGGCCAGATCTGATCAAACACTCTGAACTATCTGAATAAAAAGAGACTTGTGTATAGCAGAGTGAGATAAATGTAGATTATTTGACAGTTTACTTTCTGCTTTTTAAAGACAAAATGTTTTTTTTAATCCGCCATTACACCTTAAATATCGGCTGTGGGCTTGTTTCTTTTCCTCGCATCTTATTTCTTTTACATCTCAGCTGTTATGTTGTGTGAGGATGGAGAGAATCGGTTCAAAATGTGTTTTCCAAAGTTGGCATTTTTTGATTGCCCCTAATTAAACACTTCTGCACCTTTCAAATCTTCTTATCAGCTGACTTTCCACATGAGGCAAAATCAAACACAACCGAATAAGCTGTAACCCATCACATCAACACATCCAGTAAATATTCAGTGGTCATGAAAAGAGACAGTATAGGATGCACCTCACTCTGGAACACTCCACTTTCATGTCTCCCCAGATCATCTCAGTACCTTAAAGATGTGCCTTTCTCTGCTCTCCTTTCTCTGCTCACTCTCTTCTTAATTCATTTCTGTTTCCAGTTTGCCTGCCAAGTTGATAAATGGGGGAGTTGCTGGGCTGATTGGAGTCACCTGTGTGTTTCCCATTGATCTGGCCAAGACACGTTTACAGAACCAGCAGAATGGCTCTCGCCTCTATTCCAGCATGTACGTATAGACACCCCCACACACACATTTAGAGTTGTTTGAGTCACACTTCCTTCTCCTAATGATATTTTGTCTGTCCGTGCATCTCTGTGTGTGTGTGTGTGTGTATGTGTGTGTGCACCATGTAGGTCAGATTGCCTTATCAAAACCATTAGGTCAGAAGGATACTTTGGGATGTACAGAGGTGGGTATTTTTATGTTATTTTTTGAAAAGAAATTGGTCCTCATGCTCATTCTATCAAGCCAGTAAGTATGGGATGCTTATGTACACCCCTGAGCTTTATGAAGTTTTAGGGCCTAAATCATCACATACAGCTGTTTTAGACAGGTCTGGTTTTTGCAATGCAACTGATCTTGAACCAGATGGACATTGTCACAAAAAAGATTTTAGGTCAGCACTCTTACAGCCGTGGTGAGATTTGAAAACACATCCTACTGTCCAAAATGGCTGTCACAGCTCTTAACTACACTGTGTGGGTCTTGTTCATTTTTATAGCTCATAGTAAGGAGGACGGATTTATGGTGACGTATAGTGTTAACTATAACCTATAACTTGGGTGACTGTAGTTTCAGATTTAACCCAAAGAAACAAAATTGGACCTCAAACATGTCTTGGTTGTTCAACCTCAGTTGTGTAAATAACAATAACTTATCCTTAAAGTAATCTCATGAAGGATTGTCTGTTCACACTTTTAACTGCATTACCTTCATAGCTACATTGCAAAACTAAATCAGCAAACTATTCTGTAAATTAGATTTTTTTTGTTGATTTTTCACTTGTGTGTTTTATATTGTGTCCTATTATCTGTTAACAATAAGACAAGCTTCCTGTGAATGGAGCAGTTTATCTATCACATGATTTGTCTGCATCGCTGAAAGTGGAAACGTTCTCCTCTGTGTTCTTCTCAGGGGCTGCGGTGAACTTAACCCTTGTTACTCCGGAGAAAGCCATAAAGCTGGCCGCCAATGATTTCTTCAGATTCCACCTCTCCAAGGATGGGTGAGACTTGTACACCTGCGGAGTTGCCCACATGCATGCACAAAGGAAATGGCTGAGTGTATGCTAGCTTTGCATTACTGTGCATGCCTTCACTGTCGGAACATCTGGAATCAATTGTTCATAAGGGAAGGTCCTGTGTTACAAAGCTCCGGCTGCTATCGTATGGCCAATGTTAATATTAAACACAGGCAGCCCACAGTATCTACTCACAAGTCTCCACTCAAATGACTCCCCAGTCGACCTTCGCTGGTCGAGACTGCCGTCCATGAACGTCTCCATAGCAACCAGAAACAGTGCCAGTGAATTATTGACTGGCTTGGCCCAGTCAGAGTGTGAATTATTAATTGGGTTCAGGGGTGCTTGTGTATTTTTGTATGTGCACTTTTGTGTGTGTGTGTGTGTGTGTGTGTGTGTGTGTGGGTTTGTGCACATATTTAAGTGCATACAAGAGCATGTGTGTATTCGGCATGAAATATACTTGGCTTCAAATAAACAATTATACCCCTGATTTCATTTAAAAATTTTAATTTTAATACATTTTTAAAAAAAAAAACATTTTTCAAATATGTTTTTTTTTTTACAAATCAACAGAAAATATCATTTAACAGGGTGTCTAAACATTTGCCCAAAATTATTCTGCTCACTCCATAGTGTCTGAAAGTCTTTCTCTCTTTTTCTCTCCCCCTCACTCACAAACACACACACACTCTATTTCAGGCAGAAGCTCACATTGCTCAGAGAAATGCTGGCAGGCTGTGGCGCAGGTACATGCCAGGTCAGTTCACACACACAAACGTTTTGTTATTATCTGTCTTGAGTGTGAACACACACACACACACACACACACACACACACACACACACAGACACACAGACATACAGTGTGGCAAAGGTAACGATGGACAGCTGGTGCTAGCTGGGAGTATAATTAGTTGAGCCTTTGAAGCACAAAACTACTGCATTAGGCACACAATAATATACACATGATACTGTCAGACATATTTATGCAGATTCATCACTCAAAACCACACATAGTTGAAGATTTACACACAATCACATTACACACAAAGACAAATTCTGCAAAAAAAACTAGGTTTAAACCTAGATGGGATATCTGAGTAAAAAATCCTATCCAGTGCTATAACTAATCTAAATCTATATCTAAAACACCCTCACTCTGTGTGATGTCATATTGCTAGCTGTGTAACTTCATGTGATCAAGTAGCAGTTTTGAAAGATAACATTTGTGTCAGATATCACGGGTGATAGCAGACCATTTCTAATTAAAACACTCACACACACACTCGCGCGCGCACGCACACACACACACACACACACAAACACACACACACAGGTCAAGGTTTGCTCTTCGCAAAAAACACATGACCAGTGCAAATATCTCCTGAAATTAATCTCTTTCGAAAATTATATTAATAGAATTACTAGTTCAGTACACCTGGCCAGTGGACGTGGAGGCTAAGTGCTTTAGCTTGTATCTTCTCGTTCTGTTATGCAAAACAACACTGAACCCACGTTGTTAAGCGGTCTGAGATGCTATTGGAAAATAATTCAGGCTTATGACCGGAATGAGTAATGCTGATGGCTCTTTTGCTTTTAGCTAATAGCTATAGGAGTTAAAAAGGCTGAGGTTTAAAAGCTTGCTTTAAACTTGCTTTCAAAATGTAGCCTGCAGCTATGGTGGCTATTAAGGCATGTGGTTATTGTATCATAATGAGCAGATAATGGTATTCAGTGCTGAGCAATGATGAAAGTTTCCCTTAATGCAGTTTCGATGGTTTTACACGATGGGGACTCAAGTGCAGGAGTTGGCGCAGAATCAGTCTGAATCGTTAGCATCATGGCACACTCATGTTGTTGACAGCCATGTTGTCTTTTCTTTCCTCTAAATGCGATTACTGAATTACAATACAATTGTCATGTGACACTGCCTGAGTCAGTCAAACATGATTGGATTCCTCATTGAAGACAGTGGCCACTGCGAGCAGAATGATGGGATTACAATAGTGGACAGCGATTGTGGATTAGCCTGCATTGACCACATGGTTTTCCTGACACTTACGTCTTACTCATAATCCCATCAACCTGTGACGGGTCAGTGTGAGGGATGAGAGGAAAGGACCTGTGAATGAGGACTGCACGTTTTCTCGAGATCAATAATATAATATTATTTGTCTTTTTCTCACAGATGGGTTAACAGCATGTGCTTGAAGGTGACATTGTTTGCCTCTGACTCTTGCTGTTAGTGACACTTTTTATCTGATGGCTTTTTATTTGTCTGATATAAATGGGCTGCTAGAATAACACCTATCCAAAAAGTACCTTTACAGGAGAAGCAAAAAAACAACGTAATTTTGGACCTTTCATATTGGCTCATTCAGCACGGAATTTGGACATACAATGTTTTGCTCATACAGTGACAGTGTGATTACAATAGATTATGAGTAGGTCATGCAGATGCAGCAGCCTCTAATGGGCTTAAACATGGCTGTCTTTACTTAGTAGTAATGTTTACAGGACTAGTAGAGATGTCACCAGCATCGGGTGTCAATATCAGGCCAATAACAGCAGAAATACAAGCCTGAAATAGCATGAACGCACATTGTGTGTCTCTATATGTCTTACCTCCTGTGGGTTAGCTTCCTTTTGTGGTTTGAGTCGTTAAAGCTTGATGATTATTTTCATTACTTTTAAACACGTGTACATGAAAAGTAACCCATTTAAAAGCTTACTAGATTTTAAAGGAAACAGATCAGTGTTGATGACACTCGAGGCATCAGTAAGGATACTGTGTCAGAATAGTAAAAGTGATTGTGCTTGTAGTAATCAGTTAAAGCTTTTCCCTCACTTTTGCTTATTCATGACACAGATGGCTACTGGCCTGGTTGCATGTTACAAATGCCTTATTTCATATAAGGCATTTTTTTCTATTCATTTTAATTAAATAAACAGCAATTGAAATGAAATGCAATTTCCTCTTCTAAGAATAAATGCAGGAACCTAATGTGGTATCTCTTTCTCTCTTTGTGGTGACCGACAGGTCATTGTTACAACACCGATGGAGATGCTGAAAATCCAGCTGCAGGATGCAGGGAGAATCGGTGAGAGACCTAAAAAAAAACTCAAACAAGGAAAAATAGTGCAGGCAGAGATGTAGGGAATGGAGGGAGGGTGAAAATAGCATAGGCATCAGCAGATTATAAAACACTGCCCTCTTGAGGACGGCGTCTGTAATAGCAGTCTTTTCAAATGCGTTTTCTTATGAAGGTTAATGTAAGATAATACGGACGTCAGCACTTTTGTCTGAGGTGTGAAACATAATGATGATGTCAGTAGATTAGTTTAGTAAAAGCTCACTGATAATAAAACGACTGTGCTATAATGACTGATGAAATATTACTGGTGTGAGTTTATTATCTAATTTATTATCAGTTAACCACAATGAACGCACAGTAACTGAACCTACTTTTTTGAGGCAGTGGGTCCACTAGCTAGGTGGGCTTCTTCAAAGGAAGCCAGAAATTTCTTTTTTACTACACAGGATATGCAGTTTTTAGCACATCTTTGTCTCAAATAAGTCTTTGTAAGAAATTCTTCAGGCATCTTCAACTTTGTAGTCAAATGAAATAAAGCCATTTTATCTCCACAGTTGTATAATATTTCAGTAAACGGTTTATACCTAAGATTCAAACATGTGACACCCTGTATGAAGCTGTCTCTTCAAATCAGGCATTAATGGTATGTAGTTGCAGATGCCGGGGTTGACCCAGATATTAGTTTAATGAGCTAATCATTATTATTGTTAGTATTAATATGATTTCAGTTGTGACCTGATTTGTTAATATTCACCGTGTCTCATGTGTAGTGATGCCCTGGTGGTGATTTGATTGTGTGTTGATTGTTGATATTCACAGCTGCTCAAAGGAAGCTGATGCCGCAGACTGTGGTTCCTGGGGGTCCAGTGGAGGTGAAAAGCCCAACTGCAATGCAGCTCACTCGGGACTTGCTGAGGGAAAAAGGCATTGCTGGACTCTATAAAGGGCTTGGAGCCACGCTACTCAGGTATTATACACAAAGATACATACGGAAGCACCTGAGTACAGCAATACTGGATTTGTGTTGTCTTTCTATCTTGACTACTTTTTTTAGTTCACTCTTTGTCCCTAAATCTCTCCATCCAGGGATGTACCGTTCTCGATCATTTACTTCCCCCTGTTTGCTAATCTGAATAACCTGGGGAAGAGGGGGGCCGAGGGAAAGGCTCCATTCTACGTCTCCTTCATATCAGGCTGTATCGCTGGCAGCACAGCCGCTGTGGCTGTCAACCCTGTAGATGGTGAGTGGCAGGTGGTGGGATTTGGACGGACTACTAGGACAAAAAGATCCACCCTGCGGGACAGGATCCTTCAGGGTAGAGATCTCCAGAGGGAAAGGAAAGACTGAAATACAGGTGGCAGGAGGCAGGGCTGGATGATAGGGTCAAAAGTGTTACCATGAGATATATTTTTTCATACCACCCAACTGATCATTTTATGCAATTCTTTTTCGACATGTTTATGATTGAAGAAAACTGAACCGATTCCACACTGCAGAGAACATATGGTCCAATATTTAATGCAACTTTTTATTAGACAAAGTCCATGTTTTCTCCGATTTACTGTAGCAAATGAAGGACTAGACTTCTCTCCTCCTCCCCACCCCTACCCATGTAGCAGTTACAAGGTGCCTACTGCCACCTAGTGTTCTGAAGTAGCATTGGTTCAGTGTTCAAGCATAACTGCAGGCAAGAAAAGACTGGATCATATACTGAATAGGAATCGTTACTGTGTCTTTATGGAGAGAGTATTTTCACAAGCTGTTGGCAAATATGTCCTTAATCAGAGACGGCTAAAAACTGGGTGGCGCAGAACTAGCAAGCACTTTTTCCTCAGGATGAATGTGTTTGACAGGACAGTGCAGGAACACAGTGGGCAGGGCAGGATCATGTAGAAGTGAATTTGATTTTCTTTGTGTAACTGTAAGTATCACAAGGAATAAAACATCAAATATTTAGTTAGTAATGTGCCAACATCTATTGATGATGTATACCTGTTTATAAGGTACTATTTGTGTATTTGTCTGTGTGCTTGTGTGTGTTACAGTGATCAAAACCAGGTTACAGTCACTAACACGCGGCAGTCAGGAGGACACATACAGTGGAGTGACTGACTGCATCAGGTGACTTTATTCTATCTTTTCTCTTGCTGCCTACCTTTTTATTGGTTCTGACCATATGAGTTGCAGACAGTCCGCATACTCTTATCTGTGATACTTCCAACTTTTATCAGGTAGTCTAACAGCACACTGTCCATGTTTCAACACAGTAAGCATAACTGACCCACTTTTTTGATCTGCTCCATTTAAAGAATATTTGCAAAGGAGTAGGATTGGATAAAAAGGTTCATCAGAGTTTTGGTATATTATATACTGCTGAAAAAAAATAAAGGGAACACTTAAACAACACAATGTAACTTCAAGTCAATCACACGTCTGTGGAATCAAACTGTCCAC
>JBBPDH010000124.1:13666490-13679680 GCA_037974565.1 Clupeocharax schoutedeni
ATCGGTTTTATACCAATAAACAGGATGAAAACTGATTCCAAGTTTGAAAGATTTAATTGTACATTTCTTTTAATGTTGGACCTGTTCTCCTTCCTGCACTACAGGAAGATTCTGCAGAATGAGGGTCCGACTGCTTTCCTGAAGGGGGCGTACTGCCGCGCTCTCGTCATTGCCCCCCTCTTCGGCATTGCCCAGGTGGTCTATTTCCTGGGTGTGGGTGAATTCGTCCTCAGCTTCTTGCCCAAACGGAACAACTAACCAGTCAGCTCCGCTTTCTGCCTTCCCACCTACACGCACACTGCACCGGGCCAGACCTCGTCCCTCCCCAGCGCCACATCTCCACTGCTTGCGTTGTCTGGAAGACCATGTGAAGTGGAGACTTTACGTCAGGTGTTCTCATTTGTTTGTACGTTTGTGGGATTTTGTTAAAGTGGGTCTGTATATTTCTAGATGAATGTGGTGATCATGTGGAGTTGAGAGTGTTTGCAAAGTTTCCTGAGGTATTCAGTGAGCCCTCAGCTGAGACTCAGGCCACAAAATGTTTTCATTAATGATCTTTTAATTGAGCACATCATTGTAGTTTTAGTGACTGATTATACGATTATATGAGATTCATATCAAGTTGCTTTTAAATCAAGATATTTATTGTGCTGTTGATCACGCTGTCAGTTATGACAATCTGAAAGTTGTGATATAGTTGTGTGTATGTTTAAAGTTAAATAACACTTTGTAAGAAGCCTGCTATATAACACTCATATAACTACACCATATGCTGTCATGACAGATTATGTCTATTATTATAGACAGATGCCACAACATTTGAGGTCATTACAATAAAATAAAAATGGACATAAACTGTCAAAAACTGTGAACATAATCTGTCATGTCATGTTTATGGCATGGTTATATTACTGCTGTGTAGCAAGGTTCAAATTAAGTGTTAATAATCAAATGGTTTCGAAAGGGGGTTCAACTTTTAACTTTAATTTCTGGAAAATGCAGTTTGAGGACCTGGGTTAGTTGTCCCCCAATATTATTTATGAAATGAATTTCACAAGCCCAGTCGGAATGTCTTTTTGGCCCTAAATGGCTGAGGTTGTATTTGTGTGTGCATGCAAGTTGGTGTGCAGTACAAAAGCTGTTTACAGTCCCGGTCTGACTACATGTCTGGGTAAACACACTGAGGTCAGTGTCTGACGGCCAGCTACGGCCACCTCAGCGTTTAGTACAGACTACATATCATAGAGAAGAGCACAGTTTGAATAACCTAAAATCTGGCTGTGATTGTGGCATTGTGACACTTCCTATGTTAGTGAAGGAGCAATAAGTGGCAGTTTCCAGTTTCATTTCTCTTGTAACTCTGCTGCATTTATAGGCTATTATTCCATATCACTTTGCTTTCTTCTGTTGTGTATTCTAGATCCAGGTGCTTCCACACTTGAGACCTCATCAAAAGTAACCTATGCTTCACTGCACCTGGATCAGTCCTGATTACTAGAGAGTCATTTCTATGATGCACAAATAATATAATGATCTTTCATCCTGGGCTACTTGCAGAGATGGTTGCCTTGGGCTCATACGAAATTGGCCCATAGTCTCTAAACATGTGAGGAATTCATGTTTGTGAAAGTTGTTCTTGCTTGAATTGTCAACTGATCTCAGCCCACGAGTGAGTAATTCTTTACAAGCATGTTTATTTTCTCCGTGTGATAAGTCTTATTACAGGAAATCCAGTTGCTGCCAGCAGGCTTTTGATAAAGCCTGCAAAAAGATGCTGAATGCTGAGCCATTCTTTTGTGTTTCTGAGTAGCAGAATACAATACTATCTAATCCTGACACGCTTATGTAACTGTCAGTTATATATGTTTTCTTTCTCTTTAAATAGAAACTGTAACTAATTGCTCCTTTACTTTAAACAAGCCAGCCCACCGATCTGCTTCCAACGTACAAGCTGTTAAGCTTGTCACTAAAATAATATGATCTTTCCACTCTTCATCAGTGGTGGCTATTGGCAGTGGTTTAAAGCCCCAGTCAGGAGTCGCTCCAGCCAGCAGGGCAGTTTTAATACTGCAGTAACAAAGGCTTTCAAATAAAAGCAGTGCCTCCTGGGGGTGAATATGGCACTGTTTCTGCTATTTCTGACAGAAGCTACAGAAGAGCAGGTGGGTGCAATCCAATCCTAGGGGACCCCCACCAGTCCACATTTTGTTATGTTCCATTTCCCAACACACCTGAGCCAGATAATGAGCCTTCTGCAGCCTCAGTGACCTGGCTGAGGTGTGTTTGAAGCTGGCAGAAGCTCCCTGAGGGCTGAATCAAAAACCCCTGCTGTAGAGAATGGTTGGAATGCGGGATGTTCTCTGTATCTGTCTCCTGCCTCAGAGTCCATGGACAGAACTGAAACTGCCATTCAGGTTAGTTGCACTTTGTCTCAGCTGATAGATGACAGTACAAATTCTGATGAGAGCCAAATGAATGCAATGGTGATTTTCAGGCAGCTCTTCTTTAGTAAGAGATCGATGTAGAAGTAAGGATCATGGTCATTAATTGCCTTTGTGTTTTTCCTTCGGGAATTTGTTAATTTCTAAGTTCCCATGACGCCTTGCATGTATGTGGTAGACCGTGGTGAGAGATGGAGGTGACTTTGAAGAATGATGTCCAGTCACCTGCTCCTGTTTCAATGCTGTGTAGTGAAAGGGCAAAAGCACATGCTGAGTGATGTTCCAAGACACTCTTATTTGTCGAGAGTCAAAGTGTATTTATCAAGATTCTTATTACATATACACTATATAAATATATATACATAAATACATATACATATATCTATATATTTGTATAAGTTGGAATTGTGTCCCTGTATGTTCATTGTTGATTATTGTGTAATGTACATTTGCAGATTATGTGAATCTTGGTTTGATTTTTTTTTTTCTCATTATGTGATATATATGGCTTAATTTGCACACTTACCTCCCCGTCCTCATGCTCTGTTATTATTGTTATTATGATTGTTATTATGATTTGCAGTGGCATTTGAATTCAGACACACAAAATCTAAAAGAGGGCATGTAAAGGAGAGTTATGTGAAGTTTACAATGTAATACTTACCTCCTATGGAGCTGCAGCATGATGTCGTCTGTGAAACAGAACAGTCTTCTCCTGAGGAAATTCTCAGACTTCCTCTATGAAACTCCTTTCCATCTCACTTTCTTCCATCCTGTGCAGTCTCAGCACAGGAATCTGAAGTTAAAGAGCCCTCCTGCTGGTTAAAAAAAAGCACTGATTATGTGCTGACCAGCATTATGCCGTGTTAGGATATCTGCACGGTGGCTAGCGTGCGATTAGGCATATATGCAATGCGAAGCATCTGTAGCTGAAACAAGACAGTGAGGCTTTGCTTGACTTTCTCGCCTGGCGGGAGCCCAGTTCGTAACTGCCAAACAAAACTTGACCAAATCCCTGCTAGAAAGACCTTCGCTCCTGAGGCCAGCATGCCTCTCTAGAGATTAGCCGATTAGCCTCAGCATGCTTGTAGATGTACAGGAAAAAGCCATTTTTAGCAAAAGGTTTCTTCTGCAGGAAGTCCAGATTGGAAACCAGTGATTTGTTTACGAGGACCTGATTCCCCAAAGTTAACTAGCTAGTTGGGAAACGTTGCTTGCTAGCATTAGCCACCCTGTTAGCCTTAGCCACATGATTTTAGACAACGCTTAAGACAGGGGTGCCAAAACCCTGGGCCTAATGCTTTGCAGGTTAGCTCTGACCCTAATCTAACGCACCTGATGCAGTTAATGATGGCCTTCAGGAGCATCTGGCTGTAAAAGCCATTAGTATTGGATCACCAGGCCTAACACTTCTTTAGATGAGAATCAGCTTTTGTATTTTGATAACACACTGCAGATCCAGGATCCAATTTCCCAAAGCTTTAACAGCTGCATGGTTGGGCCGATAGGAAAAAGGACTGTTTACATCGGTCTCCTTTCACTGAGCTTTTATCACGTGTTTCTTCACAGTCTGGGCTCCACATGTTACAAATCTCACTCTAGTGGCTCCGTAACCTTGTCTCTGTGACTGTGTTCTTGCCCTCCATGTTTGCCTTTTGCTGCTTCTCCCAGCTGTGTTTTTTGTTTCCTTTTCAGCACATTCCATTTGCTCTTTTTTGGTCTGTCATTGTTGACTGAATTGTGTTTGCGCTTATTGTTTTATTGTCATTTGCTTTGTTTATGCTCACATTTTTGCATTTTCTTTTACTGCTATCTGTTTCCGAATCGTGCTGTATGAAGAACTCTGGTTTAAATTGTGACAATGTCAGATTGTTTTATCAGCTGTGAACTTTGACTGTATTGTTGAAAATGGTGGTATATTGTGTGGGGTTGTGTATGGTTTGTGTGTGTGGGTGAGTTTAAACGCACATGCGTGTGTGTGGGTGACTTTGTTGTTTTTTGCTCAGTGTAGTGCTGAATCATAAGCCCCCCCCACTATCTCATCATCTCCCTCTATTCTGTCTTCTGTCTGCCCTCTCTTATTCAGGCGTGGAGAGGTGGAGGAGACAGAGGCATAAACACCAAAAATAACATTTATTTATAATCCAAACGAAGCAACAAGCACAAAGAAGGATCAGGCACAACCACAACACTAGTAATACACACATGCACTTAACCTCTTATAGATCAACATATAGAGCATATACTCTTTACAATAATTGTCTAGATTACTGTTGTGTGGATCAAATTCGTTTAAAAAATAAGATTTTCCCCTCACAGGAACACAATCGCACAGCCTATAAATGTATTGCTTACTTATTTTAAATGTTAACCAGAGAATGTACCTTTGAATACTATGACAATTGTTAAAAGATAGGAAACATTTCTCATTGAGTAGTGTAGTTGCTAGCTGTAAGAATTGACTTCATGTCTGTAAGAGTAATATTTATAGAATATATGATAACCAGCTTATCTACCGGTATATGCAATAAAGAGGAGACTAACACAATGCACAACAGAAACCCCTCCCCTTTCTGCAACACAATGGTATAACAGAGCTTTTACTGATTATCACAGGCCGTAGAACCCCTCGACTCATAGCGCCTTTGTTCTCTTCCTCCAAGAGGAACAGTGCAGTGAAGCACTTTAAAACATGTTGATGCACACGTGTACATACACACAAGGTCCAACATCCTTCTTCTTGAAGTTCACGTCTCTCTGTGATGGGAAGATGTGTGTGAAAACACTTGAGTGTGAAAGCTATGAAACTGAAATACTGCAGTCGTCTTAGTCCTTGTTTACCATGCAAAACGTGAACAGTCCAAATGTTGCATTCCTTGTCACACAGATTGTTGTTCAATAAAAAAAAAAAGTTTATCGACATTTGTCTACTTGTGCTTTTTTATTTGTATTTTAATTATGTCTGTTCACTGTTTGGTCAAAAGACACTCAATGTGGTGGGAGAGACGGTTTTTGAACACTTTAAATAAGGAATGGCTAATGTAAGGCTTTCAAGGTCATTGTTGTGGTGTAGTTTTCATGTATGCTCACTAGATGTCACTCCAGAACTACAGTGTTGTCCTTAACGACGCGGTCAAGAGGATGTGAAGCACATCATATACAAAAATTACTACATGCGCTAAGGTGTTCTTTTCACCGCTTGTATTCACAGGTGTAATTAATTAGTATATGGATGCGACAGTTACATTAATGCTACACCATTGTAGCTAATGGTGCATGCCAATCTACATAATACACCTAAATTAGCTCATTAACTATCTAAACCTCTCATGTCCTAAATCATATGTGGACTGGGGTCTGACTAAACACAAGGCTCCAGATCGACAAAATAATGCAATATTACATTTTGGATCATTTTGCTACACTATACGGACAAAGGTTTTGGGGCACCTGACAATTCTACCAATGGCATTGCATTCAAATACATAGACTTTAATATGGAGTTGGTCCACCCTCTGCAGCTTGAACTGCTTCCACTCTTCTTGGAAGCCTTTCCACAGGATGTTTCTGTGGAGCATTTACAGAAGTTTCAGACACTGATGTTGGACGAGAAGCCCTGGCTCACAATCTCTGTTCCAGATCCTTTCAAAGATGTTGGATGTGGTTGAGGTCAGGACTCAACGGAACAGGCAAGTTCTTCCACATCAAACTCATCCAACCATGTCTTTTGGGAGTTTGCTTTATGCACTGGGGCACAGTCATGCTGGAATAGAAAATGACCTTCCCTAAACTGTGAGCAACTATGTCTTGGCATGCTGAAGCATTAAGATTACCCTTTACTGGAAGTAAGAGGCTTAGGCCAAACCCTGAAAAACGTGTCCCAATACTTTTGTCCATGTAGGCACACGTGCACATACACACTAACACAGGCTTCAGGAGGTTCCTGAAATGAGGTATTATTTCATGGTCAGGTTTCATATTGACTGGTGTAATTCACTCCACTAGAACCGTCTCGTCACACCGAGCTCTTTCTCAGGCTACTGTTTACTACCAATCTCAGTACAAGCCTGCTGCTGACAAATAGGATATCATATTGGAGCACAGACAGCATGCAAACAGAGCTTGGATATGCTAATGCTCCAGGATGCAATAGATATGGTTATAGTAATGTCACCCACAGCCATTGGGGTACAGCCTCAAGTACAAAATGCATAATTATGCACATAACACAGTGCAATATATAACTTTATTTAGGTCACATGTGTCCATTTTGATAAATTAGAGTGGGATATACACAGACTTTATTACCTCAGCATGAAATGCAGCTTATTTGCACATATTTTCTGTTTGTAAGTGGCACCGTCCGCTTGGTTTACTGTGCACTATATTCCAGTCATCCTTCTTAGGCTTTCTCAGAGTTCATAGAGATTTGATCTGGTTTTCAAGCATTGAAATATGAACTGACCTCTTGCTCTGTTCTCTCATCATGTCAGGCCTGTACATGTCATACATCTCCATTATTGCGGCGTGTCATTGTGCTGTCCTTGGCAATATCGACACGAACCCCTTCATCATAATGCAAAACTATATAACATAATCACATCATCTCACTCCGAGCACCATGCTCCCTTTGTAATGTCCTTGATAATGCAGAGTTAATTAAATATCTATACAGAACTGTATGTATGTGTGTGTGTGTATGTGTGTATGTGTGTGTGTGTGTGTGTGTGTGTGTGTATGTGTGTGTGTGTGTGTGTGTGTGTGTGTGTGTGTCTGTGATGTATATTGAACATATCCCTCCTTGCTTCTTGTAGTCATTTTGAGCCTCCACCCTGAACTATTATTAGCTTCTTCCACTCAAGCCTGAGAGAGAAAGAGGGTGGGGTGGGGGGGGGCACAGGCAGGGTAAGTGGAGCTGGCAGCAGGAGGAAAATAGAGGGGGTGTATATAAAGAGGTGAAAACAGTAGAATGACCACCGAAGCATGGAGGGGGAGGTGGGTGGCAAGAGAGAGTGGTGATGTGTATATAGGTCACTAAATCAATGGAAATCAGGTTTTTTGAGAGGCGAAGATGGTGTGGGGGATATTGAGAGGATGAGCAAGAGAGAGAGGGAGAGAATACATTTGTGACAGGAACAAAAGATGCAGGCTGCACACGCTGCCTGGAAAACAGCCACATACATGAAGGCATATATAACATAAGGCTGATGGATTACTCTCTGTCAAAAGGATGTTTTATGAATATGTTCATTGCAGTGTTTCTGTAGGAATTAATGCAAATGAATTCTGAACAAACTACATAAAATACACAGGAGAGTGACTTCAGACTTTAGTAAAATGACACGGCTCCATAATTATTGGCACCACCTGTAAAAAATAAGGAAAAATATAACAGTATTTGTGGTTGTCTGGCAGAGCTTTTTTAATTTAAATATCCTAGTACTTGAAGCCATTTAGTCCAATACCAGCTACTTTGGAGAAAAACTGCCTGAAAACATCACAGATCCTCCACCATATTTTACCGGTTCTTCTTCTGTATAATCATCTTTCTTTTTACGCCAAAGCCACCTCGGGTGTTCTCAAAAGCTCTATTTTCGTCTCCTCTGATCAAATAACCTGGTTCCAGTCAAAGTTCCAGTAGTGTCTAGGGAACTTAAGATGCTTACATTTCAGATTAGATGAAAGAAATGGCTTTCTTCTGACATGCTATCCAAATAGTTTGTTGGCACGGAAATGGTTTCATCTTCTGCTAATCTACAATCGTGATCCTTGGAGAATTTCTTTCTCTTTGAATACTTTCCTCACTGTGCATGAATAAACATGCACTGTCTTTCAGGCAGGTTCACTACAGCTCCACCGGTTTAATCCGTTCTAACATTCCTAGCCATTTTCAAGCTTTCAGCTATTTTTACAACCATTGTCTGATTTATAAAGGTCAATGCACTTAAGTTTCATTTCATTCATGTATTCTCTAATCTTCTCCTTTTGATGAATGATTAAGGGAATTTGGTCTCTATGTCATCTCTTATATCAGAGTGGAAGAGAAAGTCAGTGCTTAAGAGTTTATGAATACTTAGGCACTATGACTTTAAAAGAGTGAAATATAAATGGGGACATGTTAACATGTTAATAAACATAATCAGTGGTCCAATCCCAGGTCAAATTTAGTCATGCTCCCTTCCACTAGCTATGACTGCCTTGATACCACCAACACTGAGAGAGTGAGGGGCTCCAGACATCACATAATTTTTAAGTGCCACTGACACAACATCATTAAACAACTCAACGTACTTGGAGGAGAATGCTTCTGTCAGCTAACAGTCAGTCACCTGGGCTGTGCAGAGAGGGAGGGCATCCTACCCACCCAGAGAGAGCAAAGCAATTTGGGATCTTCTGGACTCCTAGTTATAGATGAGTGTGGGATTGAACTTGCAATCCCCTGATGATCAGGCCAATCCTTAGACTATATTTGTTTTGAGAGAAACCGTATGATCAACCGTATGATCAATATCGCAGTTAACGCCCCCCAACCCACAACCCCCCCCCCATACAGAGGTCTGGTCTATACTGCGCCAGCTATGATGAATTTCACCTTGATATGTCAGTGACTTGTCCGGTTCACGCACATTTTAAACCTGTCTCAGTCTCTCTGTCCGAGGGGGTGGGGGGCTGGTTGGGGGTAGAGAGAGAATCTCACGTGCGTTAACGCTGTAAACGCCAAGATTACAAATGGCGTTAACGGCGTTAAAAAGTTTATCTATGCCCACCTCTAATATAAATACACATACACATCTGTTTACTTTTTAAAATATCTCAAGATACAAGTTTCCGATTTGAGAACTGGATTGCTTTGCATTTTATCAGAACCACTGTAGCTTCTTTCATTCCATGTGAGCTGTGTCAGTTTTAAAACAATATTTTCAGACATTGACTGAGCATAGTTAGAGCAGTGATGGTGCTTTACCATTACAGATCATTTTAGGCCTAGACCCAGGTTCAAGCTAAGTGTGAGAAACTGACCTTGATATCCAAACTACAACTGAGTTGTTTTTCTTAGTAGCCTACTTTAGCTGTCTGTAATGGGTACGCAGTACACAGTCCATAACACATAACAAGTGTTTTTTTTTACCTTACTGTATAAAGAGGCTTTAGGAGTAGGTATGTCAAAATGAAAAACAATATAACTATAACATGCAACGAGACAGTTACTAAACAGCAACAATAAGGATGTTCACAGCTAATACTAAAATATTAACATGCATAAAAAATCGAGTGTTCCGAAGAGAAGCTAATCTTTTGGGATTCTTTTGTTTCCATAGGAGTCTGAATTGAGTGTAGCAGATCGATCACTGAAACCTAATTCCTCAGATTCCTCAGCTCTCTCCTTTATACTGAGTGTAGCCACACTCAAGTACTTTTGTATGATGACCTTCTTGTTGTTTACTGCAAAATGAAGGAGAAAAATTACCAGAAGGATGTTATAGTTCTTGTACGTACAGCCAACAGCCCACAAATTCATAATGTTGCATTCATAATATTGATGGAGATGAAGGTAATCAGTGATGTATGAGGCAAATTCATTCCTGTTATTCATGTTGTACGTAACAGGTGTCTGTGGTTGTTGGACACAGAGAGTGAAGTGTACAGCTTGATCTTGTAACAAAAAGATGATGTCAGCTTTGGGCAAAGAAGAAGAGCCTGCAGGTTTTTGCAGAACACTATAATCTTATTGTTTTCTTTGTCTGCTGCTTTTCTTGGCACATCTTCTTTAACCACAATACCTGCATTGAGTGAAGTGACCATTTGTCATACGTGAACACACCACAGCTCACAGTGTGAACAACACGAAATACTTCCTCTGCATTTAACCCATTCACCAAGTGAAGCAGGGGGCAGCCATGAACACAGCGCCCGGGGAGCGGTGCATGGGGACGGTACCTTGCTCAGGGTACCTCAGCTGTGACTTGCAGTCTTGGGAATCGAACCCGGACTCACCCAGCCATGTCTTTATGTGCACTGGGACACAGTCATGTGAAAGTTTTGAAACAGAAAATGGTCTTCCCCAAAGTGTGTTCATAGTTGGATGCATTGTGTTGTCCAGAATATCATGGTTTGCTGAAACATCTAGATTGTCCTTCACTGGAAGTAGGGGCCGGCTGAACTCAATCATCCCAATACTTTTGTCCATTTAGTGTATCAATAACTGATACACTAAATGGACACTGAGAAGAACATAGACTCTTAGCAAAATCTGGAGTACCACAACTGATGATAAAGATTCCTAGTCCTTAGAAAGGCCTGCAAACATTTAGATTATCCACTCTTGACAACTGTATTACTGCTGTTTAAATTCAGCACTGCTCTTTCTTACCACATAAGTCTGATTGACTAAGCTCATCAAGTAGGTCCTTCTGTCTTTTCAGTTCATCTTCTGCCTGAACTGCTGGAAGGTTCTCTACCTGCTTAATGAGCTAGCAGTCACAGCAGAGTTATCTATTTATTACATTACCATCCTGCAAATAATCTTTATTCATTCTCCTCACAGAAGACATTCACAATAGCCAATAACTCCTCTAATGACAACAATATAGCTTGCCTGAAAAGATATAAAAATAACTACAATTAGCCACATTCAAAACTGAAATTGAGAAGAGAAAGACATGTGCAGACATGATAATACTAGATACAAGACTATATGGTTATAACACAAACTAAGTGTTGAAACATTTAACACCAGAGAAGCGGGTTTAGAGGCAAATGCAAGGTTCTACGATAATGTGAAGTTCAATTCATTTTTAAACTTATCAGTAAACGTAATTGCAGTACACATTTTTTCTGCAATGCAAAATAGTAGACTATTGGTGTCAAGCAGGTTATTCCTCCATGAATAGGTTTATAATGACCTGATGCATTAATACAGGATTCAGCTACAAACATTGATGCAGCAGCTAGCATTGCTATCAAACCAGCTCCGAAGTAAAACATGCCCAGCTCAGCACAGCGTGCAATTTATTGAGCAGAAAATGATGGGGCTTTGGCCCACGCTTTAATTTACTGTGTGATACTGAGGGGAACATGCTTAAAGACATGAGATTACTCAGGGTGCAGTAGGAGGGGGTTCTCTCTGAACTCTTCTGCTGCCGGCTAGAAGATAGGGAATTAGCAAAGCGCTCTGTGTGTGTGTGTGTGTGTGTGTGTGTGTGCATGTATCAAGGGTGGAACTCCCGTGATGAACGCAGAAAGCCCTCTGACTCACCTACAGATCAACCCAGCAGGAGATCAGCTGCTCAGCGTTTAGCAGGAGCCCAACTGCCTTACATAACTGAAATTCATTGTACTTTTATTGAAATGAATTGATTGGATCTTTCTGTCCAAAAGGCTTCAGGTGATATCTAACTCAAATAAGTCAGCACGGTTCTGCCTCTGACCCTGAAGGATAGCTGCACTGAGCATGACTGAGCAGAAGCTTTTAGGCCGCAGACTTACTGAACCGTTGTCTGCACATTAGGAATGTTATATCGCAGATACAGAGTCAGAGGCCAGGTGACATTATTACACACATCAGTGGCTGTGGAGCCATCCATATAACAGCTTTATGCCACAGTAAGCTGTGCTAAAGACGCATAAGCAGACTGACCCTATTGTTAACCCCTAAAACTCGGCCATTAATCTTAACACCTATTATTCAGGAACTACTATAAAATCCCTGTCTGTTGCATTTGCCGCAGACAAAAATATCTACATACCCCAGCTGACCCAAATCACGCCTACAATAGAAGACACTGGATGGTTGGTTAAGACTGCTGTGGTACCATACTCGGGTTCACCATGACATACTTGAACCGCAACTGCCTGCAATTCTACTAGCTTCCCACCTGATATCTAATAACAAAAAGTTCAGCTCCCAAGAGGGACGCGTTTCGAAGTGATTGCATGAACTGTTACTGTGCTCTCTCAGCCCTTTCATTTAATCGCTGCTCCATCTATCTTAGCAACCTGACAGCTAAAACACAACCCAACTTCAAAGTAAGGGGATGCAACCCTAGACACTCATTTACCCATAGACAAACAGCACATTACATTACTTAAGGTAAGGCATTTCAAAAGATTACAATACATGGCTGAAAAGGTTATCTTGGCCTGCTTTGACAGTGCGTGGATTTATTATACTTGGGGCATGACTAGTGGTGCAATGGTGTCTGGATAAACAATAGCCTGTGCAAAACACATAATACCCTCACTGTCGAATGTGTTGATGATATATTTCGGTTTTAACAGGTTTAAATCCACACTGTATAAATAACTAGTCAATAAAATTACCCAACATGACATCTCATTCTAAAGTCTAGCCAAAACCCTGAAAAACAGGTGTGTCCCAATACTTTCGTCCATATAGCATATATTTAAGCTGGCAAATAATGCATCGTTGGCTGTACTTAGTCTGATTCTAATATGAAGGCAGAGAGCAAAGACACTCATCAACTGACTTTATATGATCAATTGAGCACAGTTTGTTGGTCTCCCTGCTCCAGCACTCCTGGTTCAACGCACCTGTAAACTGCCAGGTTAGTGAGTTTGTTTGAGGTGAGGACCAAACCCTGCTGGGCACCAGGCATCCAGGACCGGAGCAGGGGATCCCATGTGACCTATAAGGGTGATTGTACACAGGTACATGTAAGGGATGAAAAATTTTATTGACAGTTCCAAAGGGCAGTCAGAAGCACAAACTGTCCAAAACATTCAAAAGGC
>JBBPDH010000124.1:13692227-13706556 GCA_037974565.1 Clupeocharax schoutedeni
GAGATGGTGGTACCCAGGAACTTGAAGGTCTCCACAGTAGGCACCGGGCTGTCTGATATGGTGAGGGGGAGCAGTGTTGATGGATGTCTCCTGAAGTCCACTGTCATCTCTACAGTCTTGAGCCCAGGTTGTGCTGACTGCACCAGAGCACCAGCCGCTCCACCTCCTGCCGGTATGCAGACTCATTACCATCCTGAATGAGTCCGATTACGGTGGTGTCATCTGCAAACTTCAGGAGTTTTACAGCTGAGTACAGCTAAGCTAATGTGCACTTCATTTGAAAAGGTCAAAAGAAACAGAGCACACAATGTCGTATCATTTGATTATGCAATCAAGAACTAGGCTACTGGTAGCCTAGGGGTCTGACAATTTGGCTACAAGCCAAGGGTTTGATAACATCCTGTTAATGCCTTTCCTCCGATGAGTGAATACTTTAACCCCAAATGCACCAGTTGAACTGGCACATGTAACCTAACTTTCATGAAAGAAAACCCTGCACTTCAGGTAACCCTTAAAACGCTACATGGGCCCTACATCTCTCATCTCTGTGATTTACATACATAAATCCTCATTTACATATTAGTGTCATAGTAGTAACTACTGGTAAATACCAGATACTAAATTATGAGTGTGACATTTTACTCTACGGGAGAAATGATATGACACATTGTTTATCAGACGCTTTTATCCAAAGCGACTTCCTTTCCCTACCTACAGGGGACAGTCTCTCCCTGGAGCAACTTGGGGTTAAGGGTCTTGCTCAGGGACCCAATGGTGGTGTGCTGAAGGTAGGATTCGAACCCATGACCTCTTGGTCTGGAGGCAAGTATCCTACCCACTGAGCTATATCCTCCCCACATCACTGGTGGACCATAAAGACAGCATGCTTTTAGTCTGCTTCTGTACTGTAGAGAAAACAATTAACAGACAGATGTCTCCCTAGGTCTTCCTGTTCACTTCTATGTAGAGCAGATATTTGGATCATGTATTTCAAGTTAAGTTATTCTCTGTCTTCGGATTTGATATGGTTGATTCCAGTTCTCCACATACATAGTTTACTGAGTATATTAGCTTGCAGTCTAGCTGTGGTAGCATGCTCTTGATTAGTTTACAAGCTAGCTACCCAAGTACTCGATCTAATTTTGCAGCATAATATTTTTTATATATATTAAAATTTCCATTTAAAGTTCCCCTTTACACTTTCTCATCATTTACATTACTCAGTGCACTTGATTGTTCCGATTGAACAGGCTTGTTTAAAACTGTAATTTTAAACAATATGTCCACATTTTGTGTAGGAATTATGTGCCTCTAAAGGTTCACCCTAAAACCCTTTCCCTACGAAATTTATGGCAAACGAATATCATCCTCAGGTGTCCACTGCTGACACCTAAAAATGTATTGCCTTTAACCCCAGTAGGTTTGCAGTTCACCAGATACATTTTAATGAATAAGAATGTCTGAGATTGTCTAGAAATAAAAATTTAAATACTTTTAAATAAGAGAAGGTGAAAGTGAAGCAGGAGAGAGGGCAAATCTCAGTATTCTGAAATGTACAGTGCACCAGTGCTATCAGCAGTGGAGTAATGAAGTGTTGTTGTTTTGTGTGGGGATGTTGTTTTATATTGAATAGGAGTGATACACAGAATCCAGAAGTGAAGTTATTTTATTCATAAGGAAAAGTCATGAATCTTTCATGTGTAAGACTGTATAGGCCTTAGCAGTTAAATGGGGGGCACACAGTGCCAGTAGTGACTGACATTAAGCTTCAATTTCCCTTGAGACCCTCACTCCATCTTGAAGTATTCCTAGGTAACAGAAACACACTACCAAAATCACTGTGGCAAATGACACAGCATTTATGGAACCTGTTGGCTGTGCTGATCTAGGATTGAATATCATATGGTATGAACCGAATATCTAAACATCATGAGATCCTTTGTCATTTTGTAGATTCCCATTTGGTCGTGGACCATTAATAATTTATTGCATTTTTGAAAACGGCCTTTTTCCCACTCTGTGGTTAACCAGTGATACATAAACATTTATAAAATGTGGGAATTGGGATTACATCAACCTAGATTAGCATTTGTCAAAGCCAAAATCAAAGTCAGCGAAACAATATTTATTCCTGTTGGGTTACGAATGCAAGAAAACAAACAGAATGGAAGCATTTTTAGCACAAACTTTCAATATGACATGAAATATCTGCATGAAATATCGGTTACATCTAAAGATCTTTCAGATTCTAAAGGCTAAAGCAGTCATTTGCTGAAACCAATATAATTCTGATATTATTGTATCATCCCTAGTTGTCCCTTAGTATGTATATAGCAATATTCATATTATGGCTACATAACAATTGCATAATTCAGAGCACACAGCATCTGTGTTAATTAGGTACAGGTGGAAAAAACGTTCTAATTCACTTTCAGTTTAGCTAGTTTTTATTTGTGGCCCCAACACCCATTCAAACCCGAACCAACGTGCAGCCCTCTGGCCTGTTGCGCCAAGTTAGGCTTGAAGGTCTGTGCACACCCACTCTCTCTTCTGTCATAAAATATTCATAAAATGTAATATTACTATTTAATATTTAATCTGTGTGTTTTGAATTTTGCACTTTGTTCAGTTCATGTGCTGCTGTTGCTAACACCCTTAATTTTAGTCAACTGATAAAGGAGCCATGGAGGATAATGTTTATGTGGCTGGGTGTTTAGAAGACAGAAGGATGGTTCATAGAATGGAACGCTTCTTGACAGCCATTCTGCTGCCCCCCATCTCCTAAAGAGGTGTTTTATTCTCTTGCTTTTCTTCTGCCTTCTCACTTTCTACCCTCGGTTACACTCTGTTTATAGCTGTGTGATGCCTAAAGGTTCTGTTACTGCTCACATGTCACCGTAAAACAGTGCCAAAGCATGTGCGTGTGTGTGTGTGTGTGTGTGTGAGAGAGAGAGAGAGATAGAGAGAGAGAGAGAGAGAGAGAGAGAGAGAGAGAGAGGTATAGAGAGGGGGACTGAGTGAAAGCCACTTCAGTATGAGAGATTGCCCAGAGGAATAAAGAAGAACGAAGAGAGATGAAGATGACAGGGAGACAGATGGCAACAATGGAAAATGAAGAGGCAGACAGAGAGTCAGAAAAGTGCACCTTAGACACACACAGGTATGCAGGTGAACAGTGTAAATACTGAATGAAAAGAAAGAAAGAGGCTTATCAAACTACTTTTCCTAACATAGAATTCAAAAAAGAGATCCTCCAGCTGTTAAATCTGCTCCTAATCCATACCTTAATGGTTTGAAAGGTTTTATACTTTCTCAGGGGGTTTATTTAAATTCCTACTAATTTTGCACAGGCGAGATCCCGTTGGGCAGCCAGCGTGACTAAGAGAGGACAGCAGAGTGATGGAGAGATGGTGAGAACAGATGGAGGTATGGATGGTTGGACAAAGACGAGAGTGTGAGAGAAGGATAGAGAGGCTAGCCGGCTGGTGTCTTTCTGATACGGCTTTCATTAAAGGAAGACATCTCTGGCACTGTTCATAGGGCTAAAAAGAGCCAAACCTACACACATGAACACACACACACACACACACACACACACACAACCCTGGAACATCTAAGCACCAGAAAAACAACAGCCAAAATAGTTTTAGCATGAGCCAAATCATTAACTAAATCAATTGTAGCTGGATTTTATTACTCAGTGGAAGCACAATAGGTCTGAAGAACTGTCCAATCTTTCAACAGCTAGTCTCTAAAACAGTCCATTTTACCATCTAATACTCTCTTCAGTGTTGTAGAAGGCTCCAAGTAGCATTTACTTTTGAAAAGTGCTCTAATTTCTTATTTAGTCTGTTTAATTCAAAATTATTTCAACATCAAAGTTGTTTTACATAGAGAACAAGGCCAGTACATGCCCATCTTGAAATACAAGAGGAGCGATTTCAGTGAGGTTTAATTAGAAATTGCTGGCAAAAATGAGGACTCAAGAGAAAACAGCTAGCAAACATGGAGGCCGAGAATGCCTTTTTGTATGTGTGTGTGTGGCATAATGCAGCGTGGCGAGCCAGTGGGCACTAAGTGGTGTAGCTGAAGCGGAACTACGGCTATTGTGTGAGACCTGTGAGCAGGCCATGTTTGCATGCCTCTTGCCGTTTGGGTTGGGCAGGCCTCAAAGCTAAGCCTATTGTAGAGTTGGATTTATCCACACAGGGTCTGTGTGACCTTGTGATCTGAGCTGAGGGAAAGGAAGGATGGAGAGTGGTAAAGCCAGGCTCAGCCCCCCTCTCTAAAGAGTGTGTATGATGCTCAGTGAGGCGAATCGCTGCACGCAGTCCAGGAACGCTCTCTAACACTCAGCATGAATATAGCACCATTCAATACGTCACTAAAACGTCACTAACAGCTAAACCCACTAACACTATGTCTGTAACACCTATTCTCTATGACTTTAGCACTATTCATGTTACTGACATCGCACTCATTATCACTCAGCACGACTGCACTGCTTGCACTCACTGAAATACAGCAGAATATTCTCCATCAGGGCAGACAGGCCCCACTAGGCTTTTGCGCATAGTGCCTATACTGGGCAACACAGATTGCAGTTTTACACTTTTATGTCTTGGGTAGCTGAGATAACAGGGATCACATGGATCAGTTTGGATAATAGTAATAAACATAAATATCAAGTACAGATTTTGAAACAGATTTTGTACATTTGGAGCACATGTGACTACATTAAGTGTACAATTAAATACAAACTAAGAATAGAGTGATTAGTCAAATTGTGTTTTTACTTCTCTTACATTGTGGTGCAGGAAGACCGATATTCAAATTCCAGCCATCCATCCATCCATTATCTGAGCCGTTTATCCTAACCTGGGTGGGTGAAGAGGGTGCATTATGATGGAACCTGTCATAGCTGTCACAGCGCTGAAACGGCGATATTGAAATTCACAGAGATATTATAAAGGCATTGTGTGTAAAGCTTCAGAGATAATTTGAATACCTCTTCATTCAACTGATTCTGGTTATATTGAGCCCTCTCCTAAGCAAGCAAAGAGGATAAATTCTGATTCCCCTCATCTAGCTTAACATCTCTTTCAATTACTTCAATTACAATATATATCCTTAAAATATAAGACCATCCTACTATGATAAGGTTGCTAAAATCAAAACATCTTTAGACCTCAGTGACATCACCACCACCAGCAGTGAGTGCCCATACACACGTAAAAGTGATACGGCGCAGATGCAGATTCTGTTCCATTAAAGGAAAATGGTGATTGAATTGGGTGAATCAAGACGTGCAGAACTGTGTGAAGTCTGTGCTATTTTAGCTGCTCTTTACACTCTTCGTGAGTGCACTACCCCTAACCGACACTTGCTATACGAATGACTGCATTGCCTATGTGTCTGCTGAGAGTGTGCCAGGTTCCTGCACACTGCTTAACCCAGAGCTAGACTTATAAAAAGCCTTGACAGTAGAGAATCACCATGGAACTCTGAAGTTAATCCAACACTGGGTTTACTATTTTTGGATGACACCAGCTTAATTTCTGTTCTTTTCTCTCCTAGTTCCTTTCGCCATCTCTGGTCTGTCCTCATTTTTCTTTCGTCCCCCTTTTCCCCTGTCCCCCCACTGATCTTTTCACTCTGCCTCCAGCCCACACAGGAATCCTCTAGAACAGACGCCCGATTTACCCAGCATCCCAACTGACTGAACAAGCTGGCAATTAGGCAAACGCGCACACGTGCACGCACAAGGCTACTGGCGTGGCTTTTTTTCAGTATCATGCACCAGTGACTTCGTAGAGTTCATCCTTTGTTCCTAGATGGTGAGTGATTGTATAGGCGCATGTGTATATATAGTAGGAATCTATCTTCTTTGTGTGGCTTTACTGACATCATTGTGAGTTCACGTGTATGGGCATGACATACTGCTGACATTGTGTGTGTGTAAATATGTACTCGCTGGCTTGTTAGGTATATGCGTATGAGTGAGAGAGTGTGCTCCTGTCTGGTGTTCGTGCTAATACACATTCTCCTGTGAGCCATCGTCTTGTATCTCTTCACTTTGTGACCTAATGAATGACTTATTTAGAGCTCTCTTCCAGCCGAGTCTCTTTTGCCCCGTAACTGTCTCTCTCTCCCTCCCCTGGCAGCTCAGCTCTGAATATGGAGGACTTTTATCTGATCCAGATAGCTCAGGAACAGGACTGCACACAGCATCGTAACTCAACCCACATTGCTGTCTGTTTTGGACCAACCCACACAAAAGGTCAAACTACAAACAAATCATGTTCGGTCTGGTGTTTAGGGCCATTAGGGACTGGACACAAGACAAGAGGGCTGAGCTCTAGAGACACGAGGTCAGAGTAGGGGCCGTGATGCTTTTAGGTACTGTACTTAAGATAGTATCACTTATTTAGAAACAAGAGGTCACTCAGTTTTAATCAGATTTTCCTTGTCTTTGTTACTTATGGAAGGGATTGAAACAGAATGAACTGTATTGTTTCTGTGGTCACATTTAGTGTCGCTTGCAACCTTGTTGAATTAAACACATCATCTTTCTCACTGGCTCCTGGCAACACTTATTCGCATATTATCTTGCTCACTTTGCTCACTCTCTTTGTGTTCTCTTCCCACCATTGTTTGTGAATACGTCTCCTTTACACTCCTTGGTAAATGCTTAGTCGCCTGCAGCTGTGTGATTCTGGAAAGTTCAGTAACAGCTGAACAATTTTTGCAGTGTGGCTGGGCACTTTGTCTCGCCGAAAGAGGCCACTGACTTTAGGCAATACAGTTGCCATGAAAGGATGTACTTAATCTGCAACAATGTTTAGGTAAGTGGTACCTATCAGATTAACATCCACACAAATCCCAGCACACAAGATCTCCCAGCAGAGCATTGCCCAGAGCATCACACTGTCTCTACAGGTTTGCCTTCTTTCCATAGTACATCCCGGTGCCATCTTCTCCCCAGATAAACAACATACCCATACCAAGCTGTGCACATGATATTCCATTATTTTGTGGTCTAGTTCTGATGCTCATGTGTCCATTGAAAGTGCTTTTTGTGGTGGATTGGGTCTGTGCTGGCACTCTACTTGGCTACATTTAAAGCGCTGTTCTCTCACCTTTCATCATTGCTACCATGAACTTTTTCAGCACTTTGTGCTACAGTAGCTCTTCTGCGTGGTCATCCCAGACAGTCTAGCATTTGCTCCCCACGTGCAACAGTAAGCCTTAGGAGTCCATTGATCCTACTGCCAGTTCACTGGCTGTCCTTTCTTTCACCACTTTTAGATACCAACCGCTTCATACCGGGAACACCTAACTTGCCGTTTTGGAGATGCCCTTAACCTTTATTCCTGTTTCCAACACAGCAACCTAAAGAACTGACTAATATAGCGCAGTGCTTGACAGATGCCATTGCAACGAGATAATAAATGTTATTCATTTAACCTGTCTTTTAATGGTGGTTTTAATATTAATATTAATATTATGACTTATCTGTGTACACTCTAGGTTTTATGGTTAATAACTGTATAATGAGCCTAAGGTTCTCACACAGCTAAGCTGAACAGCAGTGTGTGTGACCACTGCTATTGGTAGGCCATCACTCACCTGCAGTGACATATTTGAGGTTAAATATTTGATTGTGGATTTAACCTTCTGAATCAGCAGGTTGTGCTGCAGGTGTCACTGTGTGGCCTTTTTTCAGTCTGTAAAAATTAGAGATAACCTTAGTAGTTCCAGTAGAACCCATGACACCAGTCTTTTACCCTTGACCATTTCTCTTTGTCTGAAATGAGAGTGAGTGTTGCTGGTCATGAATTACTGCAGATACCCTGAAGCACATATGCGAGTTTTCTATGCGAATCACAAACCATATGCGGCTGTACATCTTTTAAGTACCTGGTAGATTTTTAGTGAAAACATTCCAAGTCACTGCAGTATTTCTGAGCCAGAAGCAGATGGGCATTTTTAGAAACGTCTGGTGCTACTATTTTTATACCTTTGTTTGACGTCCACTGCTGTGCTCCACTCCAAACTTTTTTCTCCTAAATGATGACAGTAAGGATTTTATTACATTTTCAGTGAGATGTAACTGCAGATGAGAGGCATTTGGCACTTGAAATAAAACCAAAAGTAAGGCACCATCTTCCACAGACAGTTGTACCAGCAGGCTGCTAAATGTGGAATGATGAAACATGCCCATAACCTCTTGCGACCTTTTTAAACTAGCTTGCTCTAAGTGATGCAACATGGCCCAAATGAGGCTTATCCAGCCCCTACTCCAGCTGTTTCTGAGAGGGCACCACACCGATCTGTCTTTCTGACTGTCGCTCTGTCTGTCTGACCCACTCTCACCCATTTTTCTCTCTCTCACTCTCCCCCTCCTTCACTGTCTTTCTCTTTGCATTGTACTACAGATGTTCAGTATCCCTTTGAAGCTTAGAGTAAAGGCACAGCATTTTTAGGACAGTTATTTATTCATTTAATTTTTAAAATATTTTTTTAACCCAATGAATATTATGTATATTTGTTTGCATAACACCCAACCATTATTATGAACATCTGTAACATTTTCATGCAGCATTAAATTCAGCAAATCTGCAATGCAATAGCAGCTGTGGAATAAAAAGACATTTGAAATCCATTAGTGTTATGACTATGAAGACTTTTACACTGATTTGCATAACTCTCGGAAGCTCTTATTTGCAGTTCAGAAAGTGCACAAACCGTCCATGCCCATCTGTGCACACAAACTTTTAACACCTTATTCTTGTTTCTGCAAAAAGAGGACTTTTTAAGTCTTTTCTCTCTGCCTGCAACATCACTACTGGAAAGGCTATTTGAAGGACCTTTGGCTAAAACTGAAAATACCTTGGGAAAAGTTTTGATTTTGAAGAACAGTCTTAGAGATGGACAGTTTTTTCTAAGAGTGTGTTTTAGTCATCTTCTGACATGACACCTACAGAGAAGCAGGGTGCAGACACATAGCAGCCCAATTACTGGCAAATGCCAGGGTTAAGAAACCAGAGCTCAAGAGAGAGACACGGGACTTTCTGTGGAGAAAATGCCACTATCTGTCTCCTGCCCTCTCAAGCAGACCCTTACAGAGAGAGAGAGAAAGAGAGAGAGAGACAGAAGGAAGAGAAGTCAGATCATTAAGAGTGCTTGCTCACTCTTAACTAAAAACGAGTTTGGAGTCCCTGTTGTCCATGCCATCCAGTACATACCAAGTCTAATAACGAATGGCAATGACATGCGTATTACCTTGTCCCTGCTTAAGGCCATATGGAATTTTCCTGGAGAACAAGTAATACCATTTAGTGCAAGATTTTCACATCTTTAATCTGGTTAGATCTGTTTTCTGCAAAAATGTTGTTTCACTATAATTCTTCATTAAAATATTTTTCCAAGATCAAGACTACATGCAAGGCCTTTTGACAAATATGAACCTCCAGTTTGCATTTTTCCTTGTTAGCACGTGCTTACTCTGAGTTACATGAATTGCCACCACAATTTTTTGAGCTCCTACTGATGAAACATCATTGTCCTTGGAGAAGGATGCTAACGGCAATTCTGTTATCACACATGCCCAGAGAGAGCGAGGTTGACCATGCTCTCTTGGAGTTATGGCTTTGCCAAGGATCAAAGTTGCAGTCTCTGGGCAACTGGGCCAACATTCATATTTCTGCATTCCTAGTACTATTGTCTAGAATATTTACAAAGTACACAACGGGGCAAAAATATGGAAAGACAGTTTGCAGTCGTCTTATTGTTGCATTTAAATTGACGAAGACTTAAGCCCTTTCACACACACACACACACACACACACACACACACACACACACACACACACACACACCGATCAGCTACTATATTAAAATCTATCCAGCACAATTTGGCCCTGACGTAGCCATTACAATTTGACCCTTGTTCGCATATCTATCACATCAATTTTAAGAACAGACTCGTCACTTGCTGTCTAATATAACCCCACTCCTTGACAGGTGGCATTGTAGATAATCAATACTATTCACTCCACCAATCCGTGTTGAAGCTGACGAGTAAAACAAACTATCACCAGGATACTTTTATCAATAATATTGGGACTTTGCATCATACAAATGCAGCACAGAACATACAGTTCATATAAATTATGATATTCCTGGTAAATAAGATGTCACATCCTGTAACAGCCCCACCTGTTTTGCCCCTTCTGTTGTGCCTGGCCTTTATTTTTGCTTTGTGCAGTGTAGTTTTTGTTGTGAATACTAGCTGTCCTGTCCTCCTGTTTAGTGTTTTCACCAATCCATTTGTTACCCCGCTTCTCATAACTGCTCCGTGTCTTTCACCTTTAGAAGTGTCCCAGTCTTTGCACCATTGTTTGTTAGTTCACCAGAACCTCACTTTGATTTCACTGTGTCATGTCCCGACAACTCCCTTCCCATTACCTAGCCTCTGATTCCCATTACGCTAGTGCGTATTTCATCTAGTTTATACGTTTGTTTTGCCTCAAATCCTCATGACTACCGCAACACACATCCTCATTGTAAACATGTGCTCTGCTGACCAAGCTTTGGTTTCAGTTTTGCTTGGAAAAATAGGAGGACATTTGCTATTGTCTTTCTGATACATTTCAAGTGATGTAGACCTGAGCTGTTTTCACACACACACACACACACACACACACACACACACACACACACACACACTGTCCAGACATAACATTAAAATCACCTGGCTAATACTGTTGAGGTCTCCATTGTGCTGTCAAAATAGCTCTGACTCTCTGTCGAACTGCAGAGGTAAAAGTGTGTTGTGGTATCTGGCAACAAGCTGTTAGCAGCAAATCCTTAAAGTCCTGTAAGCTGTGAAGTGGGGCCTCAAACTAGCTTGTTCAGAACATCCCACAGATGATCAGATTGAGATCTATGACCTTGACATATTCATCAAACCATTTCTGAACCAATTTTGATGTTTGGCAGGATACCTTGACCTGCTGAAAGAGGTCACTGCCATTCAGGAATACCGTTGCCATGAAGGGGTATACAACAATGCTTAGGTAGGTGATGTGTGTCAAATTAACATTCATATGAATGCTAGGATCTAAGGGTTCCCAGCAGTTTCACACTAGCTCCACCTTCTTGCCTTCTTCCCAAAGTGCATCTTAGTGTCACTTCTTCCCCAGATCAGCTGGCAATCCCCAAAATGAAAACGAAAACACGATTCATCAGATCAGACCACATTCTTTCATTGCTTCGTAGTCCAGCTCTGATTCCCATGTGCCCATGGCCACCAGTTCAGTGGTCATACCTCCTTGGAGTAGGTGCTGTTCTCTGCAAACTGGGAACACCCCACATGCCATCTGCCCCACATTCCACCTGGTGTTTTCATAAATGCTCTGACCCAGTCGTCTGGACTGGTAATTCCTAGTAAACAGGATGTCACATCTTCAACAGGAACATGTGCTTTGCTGGTCATGCTGAGCCGCTTTTGCTTTTGCACAGAAGCATCTGTACATGCATGCAGAGTGCATTTTTGCCATTTGCTTCAGGAATCATATACAGTTATATAAACTTGTTCACCATTTCCTGTTTAATTACCCATGAATGAATGTGTAAAAGAGCATATGTGAAAGGGGCTCTGCAAATGTCATGTTATTATAAAACAGTGATTTGTTAATAATTCTGGTATACTGGGCAACATTCTTATTCTTATCCATGTCTTCTTTGGGATTAATATTAATAACAGGTTTTGCTTTAAATTAACGATTTGACAAGTTTCTTTTCCGAGCTACTAAGGATTTAAACATCCATATATGCACAACCACCACAGATACCTGGTTACGCTTTAATATATTTGGGTGTTACACACTGAGAAAAAAATATCATTTATTACAACATTGTGAAACACCAGGTGTCCCTAACCTTTTTGATGCATAAAATGCTAAGCCTCAAGGCAAGGTTGCACAGATCTAAAACTATCACATCACATTGCCCCATACTGTGGCCCAGACTCTCGTCCTCAACAGATAAGCAAATCAGATTTGAACATTTGCTGTTTAAGTGTATCCTTAGACAGCTGATAGCGAGCCAGACTGAGATGGTTTCTCAGCAAAGAGGCTGACATTGATGATGAAGCAGACAGACTGACATTGAGACAAAAAACATACGCAGTCTCGTAACTGAATGACACATAGAGACACACACACAACATGAAATACGAGCACATGACATTAAATATACACAGGCAGACAGCCCTGCTGACCTGCGGGCGGACATAGAGCAGCAATATTATGATAAGTGGCCAGTGTCTTGTCTGTTAGTGTGAGTTTTATGGAGTGCAGGACCAGAATGGCTGAGCTAAAGCACTTGCCCCAGTCAATGCCATGTCTGTGGGACAGAGCTGCAGGGTTAACAGCTTGCTCTGGGCTTTTATGCAGAATGGCGTCTTGAGCAGTAATAAAGCGTTTTTTACAGGGACACTTTAATTCAATGAGCAAAGGGCAGGGGAGAAGAGAGGGAATGAGGGACATGGTGGTAAAAAAAGAGGTAGGTTAGGTGAATACAGAGAAAGTAAGGGGGGGGGGGGGTTATGGGTGGAGAAAAACAAAACAGAAGCCTCCAGGTGCTCATAAATCTTGTGTAATTTGTTTATGGCAAGGGAGTCTGGCTGGCTTCAGAGGTGGCCACTGTGGGTGGGGTGTGTGTGTGTGTGTGTTTGTGTGTGTGTACTTGAGGAAACTAGGACATGGACCTCTAAATGTCGCTGTTTCAGGAGCAAATAGGATTCTGGACCCACATGTGGCGATGGCCTTTTATTTGACTTTGAGGGGTCGCCTGGAAAATGAGGCAGGGCAACACTCTGTGTTCAACATTTCCTACCATTTAGGCCAAAATCGTGTGCTTTCTTTTCAATCTGCGGATAGACAAGTGCTGCCAGGTTGCGAGATTAAGATTCTAAATGTTCATTAAAACTTAAATCATTCAATTAAACTATCATTCATGCCTTCAATGCTTTAATTACTCCTGGGATAATTGTTTTTCTTATTTAGTGAAATAAGGACAAAATGGAGACTGCTAGTTTTGATTGAGCTGTCAGATTACATAATGACATCAGAGACCAACTGTTTGCTAATCAGAGACAGATGAAAAGATCTCAGCGTGATATGCTTTTGTGTGTGTGTGTGTGTGTCCATGTGACTCTCTTTACTGACCTAAGCAGAAGCATGGCCCAATCAATCAAGCACCAGTAATATCCTACTGGTGCTCAGAAAAGCTAATTGTGTATCACCAGAACACAATTTTATCGAGACAATGACAAAACATATTGCCCACGATGCAAATAATTCCATCAATGTCCAAAACATACTACAGTAACTTTAAGCATTAAGCATGATCTTTGTTGATGTAATATGTGTTTTTATGTAGCGGTGCCAAACCTTTGAATCATGTGAATTCAGTTCCTCTTTTTTCGATTTTAGAAATGAAGCAGTTGTAGCCCTCTTTTAACCGCAGCTCTATTTCTTGAGGAACATAAAGCATAAATGCTGAGCAGTTTCTTTCTTTCAGTGGATCTTAAATGTGGTCATGTTTCTGGCTAGAGGCAGCGTGGGTTGATGACACGTGTGCATCTTCAGGTTTGCCTGCTTGACAAATCACTCTTCAGTAGCATTAGAGCCATTGCTGTTCCCACTCACTCCTGCTTCTTTTATCTCTCCTCCGCTTCGCTCTTGTTCCCCGCATCCCTACAGGGTGCAGGAGTGGCGTTCCACTCTTTCATCCAATTTCTGCATTGGTGAAGGAAGGGAAGGTTTGGAGAGGGCATGGAAGGAGAGGAGGTGTGATTGAGAATGAGATTCTGTAGGCAAAGACTAAAGACTGTAAGTGTGAGAACGAGAGAGAGAGAGAGGAAGAAGGAGTGGTGATGAATGCTCATTATGACTTTTTGCAACTGAAAGAGAAGGAAAGAGATTGAGAGAGAAAGAGAGAGAGACATGACCTTTAAGCCTCCATTAATGAAAGTGCTAACGGCCATATGTGAATTAACAAGAATGGAGAGAGACAGTTAGAGGGCAGAGCAAAAAACTTCCCAACTTAATTTCTGTTATTTTGTGATGAGGTGTGACAGCGTGGAAACATCTTCTATAGAATGGCTCTTCTATGTAGACACACAAACACACACACACACACACACACACACACCACACACACACAAACACAAACACACACACACACACACACACACACACACACACACCACACACCCAAAAACACACACAAACACACACAAACAAAACAAAAAAAAACA
>JBBPDH010000124.1:13742268-13756376 GCA_037974565.1 Clupeocharax schoutedeni
GTGTGTGTGTGTGTGTGTGTGTGTGTGTGTGTGTGTGTGTGTGTGTGTGTGTGTGTGTGTGTGTGTGTGTGTAAATGTAGCACTGTGTATTTGTAAAGGCTCGGCGAGGAAAAATGCATGTGTGTGGGTCTTTGTTGCACTGAGGATTTGGGCCGCCCTGTCGACTAATAATAGCGGATGCATTACCTCTGTGACTCACTGTTTTCCTGCACACACAAACATACACATTTGAGGAGGCTACTGGAGCTCAATATCAGCCTATTATGAAACAAAACAGTGAGAGCAGCAGTTCCAACGAGCAGCACAGCTCTTTTAATCACATCTGATTCATCTAGCGTGCCTCCGGACGATGTCCGTCCGCTCTTATAATGGTCTATGATCTGTAACAGTGTATTATCCTTGGCTTAATGGAGCACAGTGTAGTGTTTTGTGCTTTCACTTGACTGCCATAGCACTACTACATACCAGAGCATTTGATTCACTAATAGTTGTGTCGAAATTCTGCCCTGCAACTACGTCCAGGAAACTTTTTATGTATTTTAGATTTTAATGCGATAGTTGTTAGTGCTATGATGGAAGCACTGCATATTACAACTTAAATGCTAGTTTTAAGGCAGGATGCCTGCTTAATATGTCCTCTAGGATCATGCAGTAGCACAGGGTAGGTGTGCTAAGTTTGAGAAATGTGCTGCTTTGAAGAGCAGCAATGCGGGAGACAGAGTATTTCTGTGCTGGTTATGTTTATACTTGTGCTGAATGACGTCTGAGCTGTAGGTGTCACACACCAGGTGCTTAATTTAAGTTTGCTTCTCACCCCCATCCCACACCTCTTCTCTGCTGCCACCTCGCTCCCTTCTCCATGTGTTCTCTCCATCTTACTTTTCTCTGATTTCACCGGATACACACGCAGCTCCCTTCTGTTATTCTCTCGCTCTCTCTTTCTGTCCACCTCTCTCTCTCTCTGTCTCTCTCTCACTCTCTCTTTCTCTCTCTGTCTCTCTGTAACCTCTACCATACATAATTGGTTTCTATTTTTGGGCTGCTATATGTGTCTGTCTCTTGTGTTTGTGTCTCACACCCCATTTTCTCTTCCTCTTTCTTTCTCTTCCTCTTTCTCCCTCTCTCACCCTAACATCCTTGTCTTGCCCTGCATTTTGCCATTGCCATTTACGGCAGCTCTGCCGACCCACAGGTGTAGTGGAAATGTCTCATGTTGCTTTTAAATGTGTCATCCAGATTTTTTGTGTGCCCTGGCTCCCTGTCCCACTCATAAATTTGCACTGAAGTCAGGCATGCAGAAAAGCACCCGTCAATATTTATTTTCTCTGCGCGGTTTGAGGTATGCAGTTGGATGTTCAGCTGTTTGGCAGCCTGGCGTGCAGCAGGCTGTGTGATGGAGCGATGCCCAAGACAGCCACTGGCCAGCTTTCTCTTGCTCAGCTGACGCTTAAAGTTGCAGCCGAGTTGGTTTGACACAGTTTCTAAAATGCAGCTCGTTGAGAGCTGAGCAGCAAAATAAGGCTAATGACAATGAGGAAGTGTCGAGTTAATGAGAAAGGGAGGAGAGTAAGAAGGAGTGACGTTTAAGAAAGATGAAAACTGAAGAAAGGTGGTTGGTTGGTGTAGCATGGCAGGGGGCTGAGGTGGTATTTAAGAGTCAGATAAAAGAAGAGAAAGTGAGACAAAGTAACAGTAAAAGAAGAAAGTGAGCAATGTGTTCAGAGGGCCGAGACTAAGAGAAGAGAGAGAAGAGGGAGGCAAAGACATGGGCGTATCTCATCATGCCAAAAAGCCGTCGCCAGGACGAACCAGTGGTGGACGTTTGACACCGCACACGCCTCGACACACGCGTTCGGGCCAAACACGACACGTTCCACGTGCGCCTCAGCCTCGAACGGCAGCAGCCCGAAAGCAACCCGCGCATACCTCGCAGGCTCACGCGCACACACACCGCCGGTTATCTGCTCAGGGTGGTCCAGGTCGGACTGGGAACGGACATGCACACATGCATCTGTTAGCTCACCCAGACCACGGCGGCTGTACCTTCTTCTGCTACCTGTGTTACTGTGGGTATTGCCTGGGCCTAACTCTTCTCTCTTTTTGTCTGCTCCTCCTCCTCTCTCCTCCTTCACCTCGCTCACAATCCTCCTCTTCTACTCCTGCTTCCTCTCCCCTTCCTCCTTCTCCCACCCCCACCCCCGATGATTTCTTTTCGTTCACTTTGACCTCTCTGTCCTCTTTTGCCTTTCCCTTCTTCCCCCATCCCTCTCTCAATCTATACAACCTTTCTGCCTTCTTCAACCTCTCTCCTCTCCTCACCTCCACTGACTCTCTCCTCCTGGATCACTTTCCTTTCAACCTCTCCTCCCCTCACCCTCCATGTCCCTCACCATCTTCTGTACCACCCCGCCCAACTCGCCATTCCTCCTCTTCATCTGGTGGCACCTCTCACCACTCCTCCTCTTCGTCCGTTTCTCCTTTACCACACCCCTTCATGCTGGTCCCTCCTTCTCTCCTCCTCTTGCCCCGCCCCTCTCTTTGTCACTCTCACCCACCTTCCTCCTCCTCCTCCTCTCGTTCTTTACCCTCCCTCCTGCTATGCCCGCACAGTTTTGCTGATCTGGAGTCCATCCCACTGTCGGGAGCAATGCCCCGCCCCCGTACATTGCTGCGTCAGCAGAGCCTTCAGCAGCCCCTTGTCCACCAACCCCTGGCCTCAGGCCTGGCCAACCTGCCCCCAATCTCCCAGAGTCTGGGCCAGCTTCACCCCCAGCCTGCCGTAGCCGGGACAGGGGGCAGAGGAGCAGGGCCAGGGGGAGGAGGGGGTGGCTCAACATCAGGTTCTCAGCATGGAGGAACAGGGACTCGAGCCTCCAGAGGTGGCACAGGGGGTGGAGCCTCACGCTATAGGTCAGGAGGTACAGGGAACCGGGCCTTGCGTGGAAACCCGGGCAGCTGGGATTACATGATGAGCCAGATCAAGAACCGTGGCCTGGATGTCAAGTCTTTCCTGTGAGTTTCCTGTTACACATGCATGTTTCAGTGTATTTGCAGTAATTTGCTTTTATGTCTTGGAGTGACAGAGGCCTGTTCAATGAAGTTCTTGTGCCCAGTCTCTTCCAGTCAGTAGAGACAGTAAAATGACTGAAAAAACATAGAGCTAGCACTGTGGAGCCCTGGTTCCCTCTTTTTTCTGCTCTAACACATTTAAACGTATCAACTAATCTGTGAAAACACTAAAACATTGGTTTAAAACTAAGACCAAAGTCAGGAATCACGGGTCCATTTTCTCAAGTATGATTTACACTATAAAACCACAAAAGTACTCAAGTGAGTTGTCAGTTGCCTACAGACTGATAAGAGACTGATAACTGAACGGTTGAACAGTTCTGGGTCTGAATGTACTAGGTGTCCCTGAGTAAGAGTGCATCAGTGTATTGCTTAACTCTTAGAAGTCTAGAACAGCTGATGTTATTTGATTTATACTGTTCATGTAATTACATCATTTTATGTAGCATAATTTATATTCATATTTAATAGAAAACATTTGTTTGCCATGAAAATAGAGTTAAAGGGGTTTTTGATTCACACAGTATTTCTAAGATGTACAAAATATTGTTAATTAACCAAAAAAGCAAATATCTTTTGGTTGCATAAGTATTTACCCCTGCAGCCACAAAGTTTCCTGGGATATGGCTCTGTCAGCGTTGGACATCAGCATCCTCTTATTGGCCAAATACTAAATTAGTACAGTTTGTACATTTTTAAATCTTGCTACAGATTCTCAGTCAGGCTAAGGTCTAAGCCTTGCTTGGGCCCTAAAGAGGTTTTGATCCTCTTCAGTGTAGCTTTGCTGGTATGCCTAGGGTTGAGTCCTGAGGTGAACATCCACCCCAGTCTTTGAGGAATAGAAAAGGTTTTGTTCAATTTGTTTCATCCCTGTTCACTTTTCCAGTCCTTGCTGATGAAAAAAAATGCAAGCTACATTAAATGCCACCCCCCCCCCTTCAATTGATTGAATATTTTTTGTAGATTCATGCTAAAAATCTCAGTTAAGTAACTTTAAATTCTGGGAAGCACTACTAAATGTGAGAAAAATCGAAGGGGCCACATTCTTATAGGGGGTACTCTAACACTCAGTTTAGATTTTGTATCATAAGATTGGAGTGTGCATTTACTACCTACTTTTAAAAAATACACACATCATAGTTTTTAGGTTTCTTTATATAAATGCTTTTTTTGAATTTGCAAATTCCCCTGATTTTCCAACTTACTCACATTTCGGTGAGAAAGAAATTATTTATTCAAGCTTCTGTCGCAGCTTCTAAGGGCTAAGACGTGAAATGCAAAATCTGATTTGAGCTACTTTCAGACCTTTATTACACTTTCTCTCTCCCTCCCTTTTCCTCCTCTCTGACTCTGTGGAACTGCATGCAGCTGTGTAGATGTGCAGTGAATACCTTTTCATCAGTGGCCCTGCCATGGCTGTGTGTGACTTCAATATTTCTGTTGTGCTTCATTCCGACTGTATGAATATTGCTCCCATCCTTCATACCCACAACCTTCCTATCCAACTTTAATCTTTTGTCTTGCGACACGCCTTTTATATGGTTTTCATAAGGATGGAAAATTGCCTATCATTCTCCCCAACTGCTGGTTGAAGGGTGCTGTTTAGTGTACTGCCAGCAGGACCGTATGAAGAGGAATATGTTATTGGGTGTGTGTCCGTGCATTAGTTATCTGTTTATGCCATCTCTTTTGTCCTCTTTCCAAGGAAATCTTTCTATATCCGCATTTTTTCATTTTAGTTGTTTTTGTAACGCCACCTTCTCTGATTTCTTAAGTTTTGAATTCCTAAATGGAAACTGGTTTTATGCAATCTGAGAAAAAATATCTTAATTAGCTCAGAGAACAGGTTTAGCAGTGTGAGACATGGACACATCACAAGAACACCAGTGTATACAGTCAAGGTCAATGCCAGAGGCCACTGTTCCTCAACTGTGGATCAATATTAGTGTCCTGAGCTTTTTTGCCGTATTTGTGTCTGCCTTGCTGATAGTATTCCTCAGCACACAACAAAATGAATCTAATCTGGGAGTTAAAGGGAAGACAGTGCTCAGACTGCTGTTGACAGTGTTACCTGACAGTGCACACATACACTCTTTTAATCTGAGCCAGACACATACAAACACAGGCGCAGTGCTAGATATGCCTTGATGCGACTACATACTGCTCTTTGATTATAGATGTTAAAAGGCACAGTGAAATGAAGACACCAAGACAAGAAAAGGAAAATGAATGCGCAGTGACAAAGCTGTATCAATAAATGAAATTGATCTCCACCAAAGCAATGTAGAATCTTGAGAACTGAAATGATATTATGCTGATTGGTAACATTCGTTTATGTAGCTTGGATTTGAGGAACAGATTCAAATTCACTGGTTATAAAGGGCAGAAAAAATGTCATGCAAAATCCCCTTTTTGTTGGTTAAATGATAATAGATCGTTTTATAGATGATCCACCATGTTTAGTTTGACCCTCCCTCCGATTCATATGCATGAGGGAGAGAGACTTAATTTCTCTACTATAAATTGGGCGTTAAGGCCTGTTTCATGTGTAACACACCGACAGAATGTGTCTGATTTGCACCTGAAACTGGCACACAAAAAGTTTAGTGCATTCAGCTGTCAGCTGTGTATCTTTCTCTCTTTCTCTCTCTCTGCCACTCATTAATTCTCTTGCTCAGATGTATAGACACACACACAAACACACACACACATCAATTAAAGCAATGCATTTAATTCAAAGAAGTTAAAATTCTCGCCCTCACTTACTGTTTGCTTCCCTCTACATAAGGTCATGTTGTGATCTGTAGTTAATTGAATTATTATGGATGTTAGCTCTTGAATGAAGATGTTATGGCAAAGAAAGATTGTAATTTGTGTTTAAACAGAACAGTGCTGAGAGAAATGAATGAGCTCTTTCACACACTGCTAGGCAAATTGTGTTTTATTCCCAGTCCAGACAGACTTAAGTAGAACACACTATGAAAGCCTTCATGCCATTCCGGCTTGGGCTGCATGATCTCAGTCACCAAGCATGAAAACACGAATAGCGGTGCCTTGCGCAGGATTCCTTTTGCTGAACGGTTTGTCAGCTTGTAATGTTGTGCAGTGTCTTGCGCCATCCTTTGGGCATAGTTGCTTCTCATTCGATGGATGTCACCGGGGATGTTATGAGCCCTGGGTGATGCTTTTGATTCTGCCAGCTGTTCGAAATTAGATGCCTTCTGATACCTTGCGACATGTGCTGCTCCATTGCTGCAGTATATGGAAGATATTTTTTGCCAGTAACATCTTTGTTTATTGAAATCATCTCGTTTTTTCATTTAAGTTGTTAAGGTATGCATGCATGTATCTGCATGTATATATGATCACGCATTTGCATGTCAGTGCATATTTGTCTGTGCATATGTATATGTATGTGTTTGAGTATGCATGACTCGTGTGTGTGTGTGTGTGTGTGTGTGTGTGCGTGCGTGCGTGCGTGTGTGTGTGTGTGTGTGCGTGCGTGCGTGCGTGCGTGTGTGTGTGTGCGTGTGTGCGCGTGTTAGATGCAGGGGTTAAGGTCCTGGTTGTAGATTCAGGTTAACCCTGAACCATTGATCTTCTGTCCGCAGCATCATTACTCCCACAATAGATTGTTACTGCAGGGTTTGTGGGGGTGGGAGGATCGAGGGGTGTTTTGGGAAGAAGGAGAACAAGAGAGAGAATACCTGTTTTGTGAGCTTTTAGATGAGACAGAAATTCTGTTGGACCTTCTTTAAATGGTTTCAGGTTGGAAAGGCTCTTAAATGGTTTAAAATAATTGGGAATTTTATTTCTACAGCTTCTGATTAACTCATCCAGTTCACACTATAGTGCATAAGGACATAATAATACTGGGAATTTTTAGGGTAAGTCATTTGGACAATATTTTATATGTATTATATGTAATATTAGTAATCTGATGAATCTGGAAATATAGGCTTTCTGTGTCATTATTTATTTTTATTTTTTTATGGAACAGTCATTGAGAGACAGGCCAGCCATAAATCAGGAAATAAACCTACTGACAATACATGTGTCTAACAACAATTGCTCTTGTTCAGAAGATTGATCATGTGCATTATGTGTAGGTGGGATTTCAGACTGCTGTGTGAGAGCAGCTCATTTCTTCCAGAACGCTTTTCTCTCCATAGCCAAGCCTAGCTGTCCAAACAGGGAGGAGACACACATTCACAGCCTGAGACACTGACATGGAGAGAGACAGAGATGGAGAAAGGGGGAGACAAATGTAGATTATTGAGGGTTCTTGGTCTGTAATCAGTGTGAAGTGTTGCCGTTGTTAACAGCCTATTACAATGGCCTGTCTATCTGTACTTTTACACTGAAAAACTCCAAATGCTTTGTGTGTGTGTGTGTGTGTGTGTAAGAGGCATTATTTTGTGTCAGGTAAGAGCAGACAGCGAGTGTCAAAACGGAGAGATGCCCAGGAGTATGGGAGGGAAACAAGAAAGGAGACAGATGGATTTTCAGAGAGAGAGAGAGAGAGAGAGAAAAAAGGGATAAATGCCATATGGAGGGTTGAGATCTGGGTTTAAATGTTTGGGAGGGAAGCGGTGGGCTTAAGATCAGTAAAGAGAGAGAGACAGCAAAAGAGAAACAGAAAGAGAGGGTGATAACAAGAAGGAAGGAAGACAGAAAGTGGAAAAGCTGTTTAAGAGGTGCGAGTGGAGGGATTTTGTAAAGAGCGAGCTCAGAGAGGATGATAGGTGAAGATGGAATGAAATTGCAGAGTGAAAGAGAGGATGAGAGAAATGAGAAGGCAAAATCAAAAGAGGAGGAGTAAATGTGATGACCCAGAAAGCAATAGTACACCCTAGGCACATCGTTCTGGCCTGGCTCTCAAATAGAAACAATTAGTCCAGATCTTTCTAATGAGGCGCAATTAAATCTGCACTCTGCGGGGAGAGCAGGATGATGGAGGATATAAAGTAGAGGTACAGGTGATTCCTAGGGGTGTCCAGGATTAGAGAATAACTAAAACTAAGTCTGTGTTTGAGCATGTGTTTGCATAAGCATGTGCGCACATGTATTTGCCATGCATTTTTCAAAAACTTTTCTGCTAATAGATTATAAATGCTACAGTGCTGCCAATGAAGGATGGAGCAATATCTGTGTGTGTGTGTGTGTGTGTGTGTGTGTACAGGGATCTTCAAAAGTATTGGCCGACTAACACTATTGAGTTGTTTTGACTTTACTCTTCAAAACAACTGAGGTGGTCTTGTCCCCTTACTTTTGGAACTCGCTGTTGTGTGACTCTCTTGAAATAATCGCATTTCTATGTTTCTAGCTGCCTTTACACTTTCTGTCTGGTCCACTCTTAACTTTTCTCATTCTTCTCTTTTCTTGTTTCTTTCTAAATCTCTTCTCCCTTCTCCTTATCTCTCTCACCCTCCTTATCCACTCTCTCTCCTCTCTCTCTCCCTCTCTCTCTCTCTGTTTCTCTCTCTCTCCGTCTGTCCTCCTGTCTCTTTCTGTCTGTTTGTCTCTCTGTCTGTCTGCCTGTCTTTTCTCCCTGTGTCTGTCTGTCTGTCTGTCTCTCTCTCTCTCTCTCTCTCTCCCTGTCTGTCCTCTTGTCTCTTTCTGTTTGTTTGTCTCTGTCTGTCTGTCTCTCTCTCTGTCTTCTCTCTCTCTCTCTCTCTTTGTCTCTGTGTCTCTATCTTTCTTTGTTTTTCCTGCGGTGAAGGGAGGGGAAGATGGTGGTTCTCTCTCTGGCGATTGGAGTGGCTGAACAAGATGACTTTGCGAATCTACCCGACCTACAGGAGGTACCACCCAGTCAAGAAACCCCTCCTGACAAGAGGTACTGGCTTGTGTGTGCATGTGACTGCGTGCATGGGTGTGGGGGTGTGGGGGTGTGTGTGAAGCTATAAATAGATGGAGTATATTAGATGAATTCTGAAGGGTAGAAGAGATCACCTGGCAAAGAACTGAGAGGCTTTTACATACACTTAACCAACCCACACTGTACGACCGCAGTGTCTTTCTACAGCTCTAGAGGAGCTTAATGGAGAGTTGGACGTGCTTCCACAATATGTCATTGCTGCTGACAGTACAAGTTTAACTTGATGTTTATATTTGACAAATTGCTATTTTACAGAACTTAAAAATGGACAGTTTTGCCCGGGGAGGGGGTGGGATGCACAAAATTACACGGGTGGATGTTTGATGACCCACCTGTGTAATTTTGTGCACAAATACTACATGCACAAGAGTTTAACACTACATGATTTTCTTTCTTGGCATCAAACTAATATCAAACCTGCAGGACTGTAGTATCAGCCAGTATCAATCATCAGACCAGAAAGTTCTCTTTTTCATATATACAATGATCCACAATCTGTATTATACAAGTTCTACAAATCAGCCTGTTAAATGCATCTTGCACAAATAAATAGTGCTTCTCATTACTAAAGCACAGCTTTCCTTGGAGTCTTTCTTTCTCTCTTTCTTTTCCTCCTTCTCTCTTTTGTTTTCTCTGTAGTGTGACTGGTCAGTTAAGAGGACATGTCTTTAGATTAACAAGCAAGTGAAAATGGGGAACTGTAGCTTGTCTGTGTCTTCCTGATCTCTAATGATGGGGTTTGGCTTGGTGTCACTAATAGGTAACCAGCTCATTAATCATACTAATGAAATCCTTACCTGAGGCTTAGGGTTCATGCACGGCACTGTGTGGGCCACAGCTCAGCCTGTGAGGAACCGTGTTTTGTTTTCCACACCAGCACTTTTCTTTTCCACTCACCAGCAAATTTGGATTTCTTTCTTGCCTTGTCTTTGCTCTACGTCCCTTTCATCTCCTCTCACTCACCCCATATCCTGTGTAGTTTTGTCCTTTTTCCTTTCATGTGTTTTTTTTTCTGGGTTTTGGTCTTATTTCCTCCAGTCCTCCCATCTTCTCCCTGTTGTGCTTATCCCCTCGCTTATGCCTCTATTATTATCTCTCCCATTAGCTTTACCTCCACTCCTCCAAGCTCTGGTTTGTGCCTGTGTGTGTGTGTGTGTGTGTGTGTGTGTGTGTGTGTGTGTGTGTGTCTATGTTTTAACATTGGTCTTGTGTTTAACAGCGAGTGTCCTCATTATTCTGGAACATGCCATTCGCTTACATAAACATTTGTCTATAAATAAAGCATTCTTTAATAGCTGAGATCACACACACACACACACACACACACACACACACACACACACACCAACACGTACAAAAAGTCTGCGTATCTCTTGAGTATACAGTAGATTGACATCCCTCTCCCCCTCAGATTGCTATCAATGCAGAATAGTTTCTCAGAGTCATTTCAATAATGATGGAGTTTCTCTGGCATAAATTAGGTCTTATCATGTGGAGTGCTTATGAATAATATTCTCTCACTAAACAAGAGTGTGTCTCCCTTGTCCTCTATTTCTTTTAATCACTAGCTTTCTCTCTACGTGTGTTTCCCTTTTTCTTTCCTTTTTTCTCTCACTCCCTATTTTTTTTTTTCTACCTTTATATTTTCTCTATCTCTCTCTCTGTTTCTGTCTGTATATCTACATTTTGGACTCCCTCTTTTCTCTTACGTTTCTCCCTCTTCCACCCTCTCTCTTGCTCTTTCTCCTTTTCTCTCGTTCTCTCTGTTTCTCTCTCCCTCTGTGTCTCTCTCTGTCTCAGTTTCTCTCTCTCTCTCTCTCTCTCTCTCTCTCTCTGTTTTCCTCTGCTTCTCTCACTTGCTCTTTCTCTCGTTCTCTTTCCCTCGTTCTCTTTCTGTCGTTCGCTCTCTCTCTCTCTCTCTCTCGCTCTCTCTCTCTGATTCTGTGAGCCCATGCACAACATTTGGGTTTATGATTTATGTGTCTGGGTATTTGCCAACTTTGTGTTAAGGGACTGGCATTAGTGGGTCGAGGATAATGCATTGGCATCTTTGTGAAGATCTATAACTCACTTGAGCCTGTGGGTGATTTAGAGGGCAACTCAGGCATTCTTAAGCACTTAAGATCACAAGAGATCATCATTAATATTAAATACATGTAGTAGACATTCACTGTCTTATAAACCTTTTAACCCTATTAAACCTAAAGTGTCATTGCCGCACTGTATTTTAGTTTCAAACAGTGAACAGTCGGTGTTAATTATTTAGACAAATAAATCTCTGACAAAAGTCAGTGTTATAGATTTGAATAATTTTCATGTTTTTTGATGTCATATGCTGAACTCTGAAGTTGAGAGGATGTTTCCCTTCATTCTTCTAGGTGAAGTTCCGAAGTTTCCACTTACAAACTTAAGTCTGAAACGTGGAATGTACAGCTTCAATTTATACCAAGTCCAAGTCAAGTCTCAAGTCTTTAGTCCCAAGTCCAAGTCTATGGGGTGCCATTTGTAAAAACAGCTTAACAAATGTAGAGTTTTTTTTAAAAATAATTTTAGCACAATGCTCACACAATTTCTCACATTTAGGGCTAAATGTGTTAAAAACAACAGTGTTCAATTTTCTTTCTATGTCATATATTATACATATGTTCTATGTTTAAATGTTATATGTTAAATTTAAATTCTGAATGTGGGATTTCAATGTACCACTTTTACAAATGGCGACCCTAAATGGTGCAGTTTGTAAAAACAGCTTAACAAATTTAAAGGTCCTACAGCTCCTTCTCACATTCTTTTGTTCACAGTACCCTTTTGCACTCCACACTAAATCTTACACTGTACACTTTTCCTTACTCTCCTCTTGAATAATTTCTTTATATGTACATTAGAGTTGTCAAAAAAAATCGATTCTCAGATACTAATCGATACTAAAATTTACTATTGATTTCGATATCAGTTAGCACTGGCATCAATACTTTTGCATCTGCTGGTTTAAGGAAATCATGGGCAGACTACAACAATTTTCAACAGGCATTGCAGAGGGCAACCACTCCCCCAGCTACAGGTGTTTACTTGACAGCCCCGTAGCTCGACCGGGGAACTACTGTTGCTTTCATCAACAAAACTTTTGACTAAAAATCGTCTTCAACGAACATTTATCATGTGACAAAAAGGAGAAAAGATGCAATGTAAATGCTGGTCATGTGACGATAACTGTAACAAAATATATCATGTAATATTGTTGACAAATAAGAATGAGACTAAATATGGTTTATAAAATTAAAACTATGCTAAAATGTCTCTTCATTTTTGTTGACTAAAACGAGACAAAACGTTGTTTCCTGTACGATAGGGAGGGGAGAAAAAATACTTTGGTCCACTGAGAGGCACTATGAATTAAATCTAATCAAAAGTATGGTGGCTCAGAGCCAACATAGTGCCAAGGAGAGAGAAATCACACACACACACACACACACACACACATATTCAGGTTCGTACAGGTAAGTATGATGACTAGGGGTGGTTCATGAAAAACACTGTTCGGTGAGAGAATATTTGCCTAACCATTCAAATGTTTATTCCTGAATACAACTAACCACACAAAGATCACACCCTTAAACATTTACACCAACGCACAGTTGCTAGAAGTGCGGTCTGACAAACTGAAGAATACTGATTCTCTTTCAGTGTCAAGTGGTTGACATATGCTACTGGCCCAGTAGCTCCAGTACAACAGTAATAACATAACCCAGAACACCCAATAAATCTAGTGGCTGTTCTGCATTAGAGTAATATCACAGTTATGCTAACGTGGTGTGAAATAGGGTGTGTAATGTGAGGAAAATGTATCATCTAACACATGGTATAAGGGAGCGTGGTGTGTTGCGCGCACTTCCAGTTCCATGTGAACACACTTATGAATTAAACACAGCTTTGAAGTCATGCAGTATCTGATGATGGTACTTATGAAGAGTGTGTTTGAAGTTGTGTGGTCTGGGATGAACTTGCCCTACAGGCTTTGTAACAGAGAAATTGTGTGAAGATATGAAGTGTATGGATGATCATATTGTTATCAGAATGTTGTCTAAGACTGTCGTGTAGGCAATGGATAAACTGACCAAAGAGAGAGAGAGAACCCGACTAATCTTTATCTGACATGATTAAGATTATTTTATATTTAAGTTTCTTCTCTTCCTACTTCCTTTCCTAAAACAAAAAAGCTATTTTGGTAATATCAGCGACTATATACACCTGTCAGTCATAACATGAAAATCACCCACCTTGAGGTCTACCATGTTATGCCAAAACATATGGGCATGGGCCTCTGAAGGTGTTCTGTGGTATCTGGCACTAGGATGTTGCATGGCATAGTATCCTGCTGAAAGAGGCCACTATCATTAGGGAATACAATTGGCATGATGGGGTGGGTTTAATATACAACAACGTTTAGGTAGGTGATAAACGCCACGCCAGCAGGGGTACTCTGACTGGTCTGTGTTCATGCAAACATGCAGTGCTATGCTGGTTCCTTTTTATCATAGCCAGAATGCTCCCTAGATGCTCCCCTAGCCTTCACTTTTCATACTCATCAGTGAACTTTGGGTGCCAATGACCCTGTTTCCAGTTTACCGTTCTTTCCAACACGTCACCTGCAACTACTGACATTTCACTTCCTACCTAATTCGCCCAACCGTGAGTCACTGTAATGCTATAGTCAGTGTTATTCACTTCACCTCTAACTGTTGGCTTGTATTTCCATAATGACATAATGACAATGGTCTCTTTTGGCAGAATAATGCGCCCTGCCACACTAGAAAAATTGGTCAGGAATTGTTGTAGGAGCATAACATAGGTGTTGACTTGGCCTCCAAATTCTCTAGATATGAATCCAGTCTTTGTGATGTTCTGGACAAAATAGTCAGATCCATGGAAACCTCAGCTTATGGGACTTGATGCAGATACCACAGCACACCTTGTCATATAAGGGTATCAGATAGTGAGAGTATATTTGTGTTGTTAGGTCACTGTGTTTGTGACTCAGACTCAGGGACACACATACACAAACATACACACACACACACACGCACATACACACACATACACACACACACACACACACACACACACACACACACACACACACACACACACACACACACAC
>JBBPDH010000124.1:13776502-13796736 GCA_037974565.1 Clupeocharax schoutedeni
ATGTCCGTAGCTCAGAATCAACACTCACTTTCTGAATATGATTAATGGCATCCCTCTGAGTGTGTGTATGTGAGACCTCAGGGTCAACAGTAGAGTGACGATCTGAGCTAAATATAGTACACACACACACACACACACACACACACACACACCAGAATTGTATATTAAAAACATACACTGTCACTACAAATCTAATCCATTTAGGGCAAGTCTTGAAAATACTGACTGAGGACAGAGAAAGAATGAGAGAGAGAAAGAGTAAGAGAGATGTAGAGAAGGAGTAAGAGTGAGAAAGCACGAGGAAAGATAGTAAGAAAAGAAAGAGAGGAGGAGAGACAGGTTTACTCGGCTGATAGATAGTGTTTCTCTGTTTTTCAGGGGGTTGCATCATGTAGCAGGTTTTCAAGCTGCTGCGGTAAAGAGTAGGTAGGGTTTATCTTAGCAGCTGACAGCTGAAATTTAGCATCAAACTGCAGCATGACGAGAGCAGAGCATGGAGCATCAGTGCCATGAGAATGTGACAGTTCTCCTAAGACCACTCTGATGTTTATTCATAAACTTCCCTCTTCCTGTTCCTTCCCACTTCCTGTTCCTTAATCTATCATTAATTCAAGCTCTTAGCAGTAACTGTCATCACAGTTAGCAGTGGGATTTGCTGAATATTGGGGAAAGCTCTGGTTTGGCCTGTTTGCAGTGGTCTTAACCCTTAGGCACCATTCTCTTACCTGCACCACACACCACCTTCACGTTATATTTCCCCCAATCTGCAGCTTATAGAGCTTATCACCGTTTCACTCCCACCGGACAGAGCTCATCTCTCTGCTCTGTGTCTCGGGGGATCGCGTCTGTAATCCACTGCCCAAGGGAGAGCGAGGCTAATGGAGTGCAGTTTAACCCTGTGGTGGCACTGGCTTGTGTGACTGCGCCGTTTGGTCAGTTAGGCAAGAGCAAGAGTGCTCTGTCAGGTGAGAGAAGCGTAGCAGTGCTCTAGGAAGAGCTTTGATCTCTCTCTCTCTCTCTCTCTCTCTCTCTTTCTCTTTCTCTTTGTCTCTCAGTGTGTGTCTTTCCAGCCCCAGCCTCTGTCTGCTCTACTCTTTTAACTGTTTAAAGCGGTGGCCTCCAGGCCCGCGGGACCACTCCCAGTCAGGGTTCCTGTGCACATTACTCTGAATGAACATAAATAATGACAATAATAGTAATAATACCTGTCCTTTTATTTCAGTTTACATTTGACTGTTGGTCTGTGTATAACTGTACGTGTGTGATACAGTAGGTGTTCTTATGTTGACTTTGTTTCTGTATGAAGTATTTAGTATTTGGGGGATCGATGAGGCCCCGCAAATATTGTTTTGAAAATCTTTTTTCCTGTAAATAACTGTTGCGAACAAATATAGTTGTATAAAGATGTTTTCATTTACCACTTGTAACAATGAAGAAAAGACATATTGCTGATAATTGTTGGGAAAGAGAATGAAAATCATAACGATGATGATGAAGACAATACGCCCTTCTTGAACAAGGGCATTTGATGTCCACTGTATTTTCATTGGGGGAGAGGTTGAGGCAGCTGGTGAGCAGGAACAGGAGAGAGAGGCATTACTCATCCACCTCAAACATGCTATGACATAATGTACAGCCTTATCTCTCATAATGGACAAAGCAGCGATAACAACGTTTGTTATGAGTATTAAAGATACAGCTTCGAAACTGCACAGTCAGGAAGAGCAGGATGTGTTTAAGGCGCTTTGCACTGTGTTTTTCGTGCTGATGATTGTAAATGGCTGCCCTCTGAGAGAAATGCACACTAAAACATTTAAAGCACACATGATGGTGAATGCTCCTGATGAAGATGGATGACTTGAACCCAGTTAATTGACCAGAAGAGGTGTTTGACATCCACCTTCTGGCAAAAATCTATTGCTTTAAGATATTTTCTCAGTATTCAGTAGGTCTCATAAATCCTTCTCCTTTAAAATATGCCTCAGTGCTGTTGTTGAAAATATAAAGATCATGGCCTTAAGCAGCAGTTCTCAAAACCCTTTTAAACAAGCTGTAATAGTCAAAGGGCCTGAATGGGTCATGGGCGAGATGTTCAGTCTGATAACGAGGCAAATTTTCTACCGACTGGAAAGCTGAATTTTATGATGTAGTTTATTGTGGTAACACTATCATCATCTTACTCACCCCTACCGCCCAGACACACAAACACACTGTGTTGTATTTTTCAGCTTATGTATGACATACCCCTCTCTGTTTTCCATATGCTGCTTCCCAGTGGGACTGGCTGGGCCTATTAATGTCAGCCTTCCAACCCCCACCATCCACTGCTCTGTACAATTCTACAGAGAACTTTTTACTCTTTTCCCTCAGACTTTTTTTCCTCTCTTTTTCTCTTTCTGCCCTCATTCTAGCGCGTGCAAAGCCACAGCCGATGTGAATAATAAAATTTATGGATTACATTATGCACTGCTGCACCCTCAGAGAATGCACTCGCTATATCCTTCCCAGTTCAGACCGTTATTACAAGCCCACATTCCTCTAATTTGCTGTAAACCACAGACCTGCTGGTTAATTCTCTGAAAGTGCTGTTTCAAAACTCCTTTATGGCAAAAAAAAAAAAAACATGTTATGAATTTTCATTCGCCTTTGTGCAAGACCAGGCTACTTTTATCATTTGTTTACACAGCCCATATGAACAGATTCTTTTGTGTGTATAGAATGCATAATGAACGTGAAAGTGCAGGTTTAAAAAAGCTTGGTTTGACTATATTAATAATAAGATGTCATTATCATTACTATTTGCCTGTATGTAAAGTGAATGGGTTGTCGTCTCTCTCTTCCTCTCTCCAGTCGTCTCTCGGTTTCTCCCAAACCACCTCAACCTTCCAACGAAGAGTGCTCTCACTTTTCAGCACTCATATGTGATGTGTACAATCTGATTTCATGTATTTATTTCTGTATTTTTGCCAACTTTGTATAGTGTAAAAAAATATATAAATATATGAGAAATGAGAGTACTGTATAGATTTTAGCTGCCTGTCGATGGCACACAGTATATATAATTGGTAGAGTAAAACAGTCAGCTGTGTAGAAGCATTCTAAAGCCAGTAACTGAGGTCATGCTTTCTGTAGAGCCTTACGGTGCCACACAGTTCCTTTTTTATATTCTGCCTTTACTTTCCTTGTTATTGTTTGTTTTTATGAATTTTTGGGTGGCATCGAAAGGTCTGTGTTGTTTATTACTTTGTATGAGTTGTTTGTTTGTTTGTTTGTTGCTTATATGTTGATTAACACAGCGAGGTTCAGGCGCCCAGGAGAGTGCATGGGAACGCAGAGTTGAACTGTGGGAGCGTGTGTGAGTGTTAGCAGGTTTGTCCATGCTTTAGTCTCTGACATAGTATCAGTACTATAGAAACTCCTGTAGGCCCTCTAGCTTGCTTCTCCTAATGTATGTAGTGTATGTGCATTGTGTGTTTGTCATTATGCTGATGAAGCTCTGCTTAATGCTTGCTCTCCACATCCGTTCCTCAAACGGTCATGTAGAAAAGACCCCCTGGAACAAATGACATGTTCTGTTGATTTTCAGAGAATAACCTAAAAATGCCATTTAACATATTGGAATTAAACTAAAACAAAATGAAATGTGCCATAGCGTTATTGTTTCCCAATTGGGTTCAGTTTAGCAAATGCATAGTAGTCAGAATGAGCAGCTCACTGTCGAGGATGTGCATTTATTTTTACTAACTTAACATGTCATTTGACCAGTGACGCATACGACTCTGTTTTGCTCTTTTTATCCAAAAGACCCCATTATTAATATCCATTTAAATGAAAGCGAAGTGACGTATGTGTCAAAAAAGGCTGTCACATGATGTAAAAGAAAACCCTTGTGCATCCACCAATCAGAGATGTGATGAGCTGAAGAATGGCACAACAGCTTTTTCAGAGCCCTGTCAGCTTTAATCTGGCAACATGTTGGTGTTGCCTAGACAAAACCTTGCATCTTCAAAACGACAACTTCACAGGAAAAACAAAAAACATTTATTGGATTGGAACAAAGCCTCAGTTTTTCTGGATCATTTCTATTGGTCCGTTCATTATGACATAATCACACAGTGTAAAGGGCAGCTTTTTAAAATTGGGTTGCAAGATTTTGATACGACAGCAACAATGTGCTTGTTGGCTATAGCGGCAGTTCCCCAGATCCAGATTAAGCCTAAACTAACAGGACTTTTCAGTGACAATTTGCCATAACTGCTGCTATTTAGTCTTGAGACTAGGCCTGATCCATGTCTGGGGAAACTGGCCCGCAAAACCATCTTCTTTCCTTAGGCTGAACCAAAAATTCCTCTAGAATGTGTAGATCTGTGTAACAGTGTGTAGAGTTGCCTTTGTGAAGTTGTATGTGTGTTTACAGGAGTGTGAGTGTAGTTCTGGGTTGATGCATTCTGTGCGCCTCAATACTGTAACACCTCTTCACACCATTCCACTCATTCCAAAGTCTTCAAACATTCCATGAAAGCTGTATGAAGGAATTTTACAGTGTGGAGGAATTTCAGTTAAGAGCTTATTCATCTTAGTAATACTGCAACACATTAAAATGACTCCAAACATGCCTTGTTACAGCTTTGGTAACTGCTCAGATTACCGTCAGGAGTGTGTTCAGAGTTTGGGGCGCGTGTGTGCTCCTCCCAGCAGAGCTGAGGATAAGCGTTCCCGTTTTTTTTTGAATGCCTCTCCTGTTTTTTTGGCCGAGCAGACTGTGATTTAATTGGTTGATATATGTTTTCCTGTCTGCCCCCACCCCTATGTGTGTTTGGGTGTGTGGGGTGGGTGGAGCTATGGAGCTGAGCTCTTAATATGTTCTATGATAAAATAAAATAAAAAAATAATAATTTGTACATCTGCAGTTGCGGTGTCTTTATGTGCTTAATGATCAGATATACTTTATGTATAAAGAATGTTAATATTGGAAACCTACTAAAGCCAAAGTTTATGGAGATTAGAAACTGACTGAATGTGTTTGACCTTAGCTGTGACAAAATGAGTCATACATGAACATGCCCTGAATTACTTACTTAACTCCAGGTTAGTCCTCTGAAGTGCGAGTTTACCTGTGGTAAAAAGCACAGTGTTTTCTCACTGGAGGTTGCAAACTTTCTCTGTGTTTGTTTTAAACTTTCAGTTTACAGGAGGACATATAATGTCATGAGACCAGGACTCACAATCGAACACCCAACCTTGGAGGTGTGAGGCACAGCGCTACACACTGCGGGCCCCATTTGACATTCAAACAAACAGAAAAAAGACTCAACCCTTTCAGCAGAGAGTCAGTTGGGTGTAATCGGTGGATTATTTACATACAAATAATTACGGTTTGAATTGAGCAGATAAATACGGAAAAACAACTTCTGTGGGTTTAATCAACAGCCCTTGAATATTTACAGTCTGCACTGCTGATACAATGCAGTGCATCACTCTGCAAAGTAATGCATTTGGAGTGATTGGTCACGCTCAGTCAATATTAAGAGTGAGCATGTTATTAATTTCAGGCATGGCACATTCATTTGTTACAGTGTGCCACTGCCTCTCCATATGTAAGTACAGCATGTTTTATGTCAACAAATAGTTTCTTCGCTGCAATCAAAGTGTGTGTTTGTGGTTATGTACCTGCGTTAAAACAGCAAATGACCGAACAGCAGGTCCTGTACCTGTCCAGCTGATAACTGTCATAACAGGCCTCTGGAGACTAAAGAAAAATTGAGTATTCAACACCCGCTGAGTGAAGCAAATACAACAAAGTGAGCTTTAGAACACAGCATACAACACACACACACACACGCGTGCACACACACACATACACACTACCTTTTCAAAAATGTAAAATATAAATAAAAATATATAAATATGAAGATAAAACCTGAAACCTAAATGTGTTACATGAATTCATTATGTTGGTAATGTGCGGGTTCGAATGACAAGTAGAAAAATGGACAGCATGAATTACTTTCCAGAAAGATGTTTCCAGATCGATGAGCAAAGCTGTAGTTAATTCCTTAATGACTAGCAACTATAGAATATGAAGAAATGTAGGCTATTACAATCAATATGCAAAACACCATACATTTGAAAAGTGGTGATAAAATGATAATATAATATCATATAATATAATAAATGATAATATTAAGCAGATACTGTGGCAAACTGCGTGTAGACAGACCATTACGGTGTATTGTTTATCATTTAAAATCTCTTGTGTTCCATCCAAACATAAAACACCTTTTAGTGTGTAGCTCATAATATTTTAGGAGACAGTAAAATAAATATATAAAACACACACAGACTCACACAAACGCAAACACACACACACACAGACTCACACAAACGCAAACACACATTGTGCCAGGTTCCTGTGGTCAGAAGCTGGGTTGTTGTCCTTTCCTGAACTACAGCAGACGGCCCAAATCCCACCCAGCGCGGTGGGAGCCCCCACTTACATCACATAGAGCTATTATTAGAAACACTCCAACACACCTTTTTCTCCCACCCCGACCCCCGCCTCCCGCTCTCTCTCTCCCTCTTTTCTGTGTCTGTCTCTCTCTAACAGAACAATGCAATAACTTTCTATTCTCCATCTGCCTTTCACTATCCTTCCACTCTCCTTTCTTCCTCTCATTCCTCTGCTCATTGTCCAGACCTCCTCTTCAGAAGCCAGGCTCTTTAAGCTCACTGTTTATTGCCAGGCTCAAGAGTGAAGGCATGAGGATTCGCTTCCTTTTTCCTCAGCCAAAGCCTCGGAGCAGAGAAGCGTCTGAAACCTGCACCCTCTCTCTCTCTCTCTCTTTCTCTTTGCAGAATGGATGAAAGGAAGCAAATGTTCTCTGTTTTGGCATGGTATGTGTTGCAGCTGAGCTAAATGGCAAGAGAACTGCACACACACTGACTACCAGCAGGACCCCAGGACGTATGGGGAGGAGTAGAAGAGACAGGGGAAGGGGAAGGGAGTGCAAATTCCTTTATTTTTCATTACTGTATGTATTAATTACTAAAACATCTTGTATGTTTTTTCTAAAATGTGCGTAGTCTACAGTACTCTCAAACCATAGTGTGATTACTTTACTGATTACTAGTCACTACTCATCCTGCTACTCATTACGTCTTTGTCTACTTTACAATCAAACGTCCGTTCAGTACTTTATTTAGGATGCTGATTCAATAGTTAATTACACTAAACCTCTTTGAAAATTGTTAGAAAACCTGAAAACTAGCAGAAGCGGTTTAGAAGTGTGGTCTGTGTAGGCGAGTCTGTGCAGGGCGATGTCTTCAGCAGGGGGATCTCTGTCCATTAGATTCATATTAGCAGGATTAGATGCTTCAGCAGATTAAAGTGCTTCCTGTGCTGCTCTGCTCATAACATTAAAGTTACACAGTCAGCTGATCCAGGCAGCACATGTACGTACAAATTACATCCAAGGACCCGCATGGATAATCTCTCAGTGGAGTCAGGAGTATCCATTAACAATTTCATTACCAATATCACACACTTGTAAGAGGATGAATCATTATTACCTTTATAAAATAATATCATCACTCATTACTCTCATAAAGTTCATAGACATTTGTACCAGCTGTTTAAAGCTCAATAGTCGTTTCACTAATTTATTTAGAGAGAAAGAGTCATTCAGACATATTTTAAACATCTGTCCTACTGTGTCTATTATACTTTTATTTTTAAAGTACTGCTATATGAACAAAAGTGCAATAACATTTGGTTTGCAAACATGTAAGGAGCTTTTTAACAGTAGTTAACTTAAACATTAATGTAATCAAATCAAACATAAAACCAAAGCTATTTGCCGCTGCACAGCATTCACAATTTATCTAGCTTGTTATAGAAAACGGACCTCAACAGAAAAAGCACAAAAAGCACAGAACTTTCAAAATAAAAGCATTTTAAAAATTCTGCGATAAAGCGCAATAATATAATTGTCAATCATGCGTTAATGTGCCCAGCCCTAATATACATATATACACCCACACCTCTGCGCTGAACTAATGCTGGTTAAAACACTGATGCAATATAAACAAAGACTAGCTGGGAGAAACCATTCAAACAGCCAAACAGCCACCTCAATGTGAAGTAACATGTTTTATTCATGAAAAGCCAAAGTAAATCTGAGGCACTGTTTTTTCAGTGGGAGGCAAAAGTTACGGAAAACAAATGTGAAAAAGAGTTGCACAAGAAGAAAAGTGGCTTTATTCGTGCAAAGGCGTGCAGAACACTGGTGATCACTTCAGTGATGGAGAGAGAAAGACAGATGCAGAAAAATAGGAAAGAAAAGGAAGACAAATGCATGAAACTGAAATCCACCGATTGGAGGACAGAGATGGAGAATGCACAAATAGCTAATAGGAGAGAGACAGAGACAGATAGACTGGGAGAGAGCAGGAGGTGGATGTGACAGGATGAATAACTGGTTTATTGCATCTGACTGGCTCTGGGCTAAACAAACAGACGCAGGATGATTGATTTAGGATGACAGGTGTGCGCCCAAACTGGAGCCCAAACGCACACATACACACACACACACACACACACACACACATAAACATAAGAGATAAAACAGGCAAACATAAAAAAGACAGATTTATGCCCAGCAGTATAATAGAATTCTAACTTTAAAATGCTTATTCAAAGCCTTACAGACCACCTTCTGCTTTTTCCACCAGTCTATGGCAGTATTCCCACAAGTAAGATCCCGCTCTGAGTAAATAAGCACCTCATGGGAGATGTTCCTGCACTCAAGTCCTGAGTTCAGTTCCCCTTGAGAGGAACCCCACTTGACCTCGTTTATTGCCCTGCTTCGGGGCTGCAGACAGAGCTGTCTTCAGCCAGCTGCAGAAATGTTGCAGAGGCAGTACAAACGTTTCTAAGACACTTGGTGGGCTTTGTGTCCTCCTGAGGCGCTTTGTGAGCAGCTGGAGTGAGCACTGCCGAGTTTGAGTCGTCATGGGAAATGGTAACGCTGCAGCCAGGATGGGACAGCTAGAAGGAGTGCACTTAGAAACCACTGTCACCTTCAGTTACCATCAGCCAGACCTCCACACCCCACCTCCTCTTCTAGCTGGGAAATAAACACGAAGAGGTGACACGCTCTATTAAATGTGCCAAGCTACCAAGATAAGCTTTTCATCTTAGGCATTTAAACCATCTTCAACCTAAATGTCTTTTGGCAGTTTTGCTCTTGGCAGGCACTGATCACTGAGAAACAGGTTTTGGTCAAAATACCTCAATTTATAGTACAGGACCCCCATCCAGGGGTCCTGGAGCTCACCTGCGCTGCACTTATTTGCTTCTGTAACATAACCACCTCAACACAGGCTTTTTATTTAGCTGATTGGTTGGATATAACGTGTTGGGAGCAGGGAACACTCCAAGTAGGAGAGGGCTGGAGGGCTCCAGGAACAGAGCTTTAAGTTTATTGTGTGATAAAGGGGCATTAGGTGAGAAAAATTCTTGCTGGAATTCAGTAAAGCTGTTGCCATGAAACAACAGTTGCTATGAAATAATGCATTTGGGGCCAGAGAATGAATGCTGGACATTTACATTACATTACATTTACGGCATTTAGCTGACGCTCTTATCCAGAGCGATGTACATCAGTGCTCAAGTAGTCCACAACTGTTTCTTAAACCTGTAAACAGCTTCAATCCATGTCCACGATTTAACCGAAATACTGCACATTCGGTGGAGAGGAACTCCACTTGATAATAGTAATGTAAAAGCTTCTCAGAACACACACATACAGCCAAGCTCAGGGACTCAAAAAATTATAATGATGGGTAGGCTTTTTGTGATTTTTTGCACAAACAGAATGGATATATTAATAGAAAAGTAAGAAAAAATACAAAATAGTTGATGTGTATAAAGAATTTATTCTTTATGCATATATATATGCATATAGAAATTTGATATGTGACATTTTAAAGAAAAAGTAAATTATAGGGGAAAATGTGTGTGTATGTAGGTGTGTACATGCATAAGGCTGACACAGTTCTGTTCCCTCACTCCTCCACTACTCCAAGGATTCATGTTACAAACTTCTTATGGGCTAATAAAGAATAGAATGGTCCTTAAGGTGCTGTTTGAGATACCTGAGCTTGTTAAATGTGCCATTGAAATGGCCAGTTACAGCGAAAGCCATCAAAAACAGCTCTGATGCTAAAGTTTAGGTGTTCTTGGGTCTCACAAACTGTAAAATAATGGAAAGAGCCAACACTGTAGGGACTTCACCAGCGGGATGCACTAGGCACTTCCGTGTTTAAAGGGCCAGTCGGAACACCGTATTAACGGCTGTTTCTTTGGCATTATTATTCCCCACATTTGCGTAATGGGAAGCTGCTGAAAAATTGACCTGTCACTGTCATCTGTCACACTGTCATCAGGTCTTTGATGCAATACATGCATTATTCAGAACTGGTCAAGCTTCTTTAAGCATTGTCAAAGTGATGGACAAATGGAGAAATCTTGGCTGCCGCAGACAATTATCTGATGTAGCGGACTCGTGTGTTACCTTTGTTTGGATGCTGACAGAAAATCATTGCTCTGTTAACGAAGCGGGCTGGAACTTTTAGAGTGAAGGTGTGTCTGAGTTCACAAAACTGCGTTCATGACCACAATAGAGATCCCACCATCCCAGCAGTACATGGGGCCCTGACCTGGTCCACCATCTTCCCAGAGCTGGGTTTTTCTTCTGTCCTCTGTTCACACCGTTTCAAAGGTGTAGGGCAGAGCATACGTGTTTATTGTTGTGGATTCGAGGGCTGTGTGAGTGTTTCGATCGTCCGCGTCATTGCACTGCTTGAGTACACTCACTAATGGCGGGATCCACAAGGGCAGCCAAGCCGACACGCACCGTTCAATATCCCAGAGCGTGGCGGCAGGCAGGCCAGTGACAGGTCGCCCTGCAGGAGGGAGCTGTTCTCCTCGCTCCAGAGGGCGAGTGCAGGAGAGGTGCTGGCAGTGACGGTGAGAGTGGATTAATGCGAGTGTTAACAGCAAAAAGAGACGGGACGGCATACACTTTTAGCCTTATGAGCTTACGTAGCCAACGTGATTACTTTATGCAATATCAGTAAGTTGCCTTCAGACCAGTGTATCACAGAGCCTGGTCCAGAGAAACGTTCCCACTGCTCTTAGACATTTCATTATGGTACAGTCCAGCTCGAGAGGAGGCACACTAATGATGGACTGGGTACTTTTATAAGCCTTGTACATCATTGCCTTATCCATTATCGATAGTACCCCTTCAAGTGCGCCAAAGAGCCTGGTCCAGGGAGACATTCTCACTGCCAGCATATCACTGCAGGCAAAATATTTAAAAAAAAACTTACAGCATGACATCATTAGCAGAAAGCCATAAGATTACATATAGACAGACAGACAGACAGGTAGATGATAAATAGATAAATATATATATATGTGTGTGTGTGTGTGTTACAAATATCTCAGTTACATATCAGTTAGTTTTATGTCAAAAACTGTGATTAATGTCATTATTATAATAAGCATAACTGCTAAACTTGTCCAGTTCTTAACAGAAGATTTCTGAAAAATGACATATTCTTATATGATAGAGCATCCTATAATTAAAAAAGGTGTCTTATATTGCAAGACAATAAAAAAATGACTGAAGTAATATTATTTTCTCATACTGTTCTGTCACATAATTATAACCGGTTGTTTCTTGACACATTCTCTAATGGCTAAGAGACATTCTTATAATTATGAACTGTTTACTTCATAATTATTATATGACATATTGGGTTAAAAACATACTTAAGAGTTTGGTTGTTATTTTGCTGTTGTGTGCAAATGTAAACCCCCCCCCATTAAAGTTGACATTCTGCTCTTTAACCTCTCAGGTCTGAGAGTGACTTCAGCGGTCTAATCCCTCAAACGCTACCACAACCCCCGACACAAACACACACACACACACACACACACACACACACACAGAGTGCTGTATTAGCGACCACATACTGTACTATGAGTCCAGTGGGAAATTGAGCACGCATGGCTGGAACACAGGTGGCGCTTTTTTAGACATATGACGCACTTTGTGATAGTGATAGAGATAGTGATAATGAGAAAGAGATCAAGACAGACATATTGAGACAGGGAGCGAGAGAGAGAGTCAGGGAGAGAGAGAGAGACAGGGAGAGACAGAGAGAGAGAGAGAGAGAGAGAGAGAGAGCATGAGTTGTGTTTTAAGTGCTACATAGTGCAGTAGGCTGGCAGCAGAGGCCTATTTAATATTTATATATTGCTTCATTACAAATCCAAATGGCCTGTGTGGCCTATTAGCCAGGGCAGTAGACCCTGTGTAACTTCAGACATTGTACACACACTGCAGGGTCCGACCACACATTCTATACACGTTTCCATAAAGCTGTGGAACATCACAGTGAATCTAAACAAAGAACACAGAGAGACTGAGAAGAACCAGCAGACTGGCAGAGGGTCACTTAACCTCTCATAGGACAACAGCGCCATCTCGTGGTCCGCAGTGAAATAAACCAAACCCGCCCACTGCCCAAACTCGGACCGCGAGAGAGAACCCGAGAGAGAGAGAGTAGCGGGAGAGTTTATTTAACAGGATCTACAGCAGCGGCTCACAACCTTTGCGCTATGGACCAGTTTCATGTAGAACATTAAAGATACAACTAAGAACAACGTTTTTTTTTTTAAAACTCGGCATTGCTAGACTGTCGGGTACACTATGCAACTGCTACTATAACTACTTCCACTACGATAAATAATAAAAATAATGAAATTAAAAATTACATTGAATAACAACAGCAACCACAACAACAGTTATAATAAAAAATAATAAAGCAGGTAATAGTAAAAGACAAGGGGGACTACACATTAGAAACGAAGTAAAGGGTTTTAATAAAGTAAGTTGCGAAATATGTGTATGATCTCTATTGCTTTATGTTGAATTAGACCGGAATTGTGTGGAAACAAGGTAAATGCATCATATGTAACAACATATTTCTTTCTTTATTTACTTGTTTGTTTGTTTATTTACTTACTGGGTGGTATTAATGACTTCCTCCTCTCACCTGCCTTGCTGGCTTTCTGACGTGGCGCTCAGAGTGGGGATCTCCATGGTAACGGTATCGCAGTAACGGTCGCGCGCACAGGTGAGTGGTTCGGTCCGGCCGGAGCAGAGCAGAGCAGCAGGTAAACACCCTGAGATCACACCGAGATCAACAAGGGGTCGGATCTACAATCACAGACAAACATGATCTCACCTAATGGTAGCCATTTTTATTTATATTTAACTGTAAATAAAGAAACAAGTCATTTTCTGTCATTCTTGTTTATCCCACTAATTGTCATTACAGTTCACTACAGTAGCAACTGTTCTCATTTAGCCCATGACTGTGGGCTTTGGAGTGATCGTCTTCATTTGTGCCTCGGTTGTGGAGTGACGTTGCTGGGCTGGAGTTTGTGTGGTGTGTGTGTGTGTGTGTGTGCAGGTCTGTAGTTTCAGTCAGCGTTGAGCAGGGCAGTGGACTCCGTCCGGCCTGCACTAACAACAGAAGGAACAGAGAACCAGCCTGCTGACACAGGATCACGGTGAAGACGAAACTTCAGGAGAGAACACTCCTCAAACAGCTTTCTGGCACAAAAACTCAGATTAAAACCCTGGGACAATAGCCTCCAGACACTCAAATTCAGATTCTAATGCTGTGTTTCCTCTTTGTAGGGTAAGACAAGCTATTTTGTTTAGCCTCCTCACTTGTCATTAAAGTATAATATAGTACATAGCATTCTATTTGCTGTTGTTCTGTGTATTATGTGAACATTTTTTTCAATAAATGGACCAATAGAAATGGTCCTTTCTTTAAATAAAAATGGAAATAAAAACGAAATCTTCTTGCATTAACATTCTATCCCGCTTCTATATTAGCATTTCAGAGATGGAAGGTTTTGTTAAAACAGCACCATTTCATCTTCTCCTTCTGTCAGGTAAGGAGAGTTTCAGTCCAAGATCAGGCCGCTCCATCAACCTGAGATCTTCTGTCTACTACAGTGCCAGCTTTAACCAGCTTGACAACCCTGAACTAGGGTCAGCAAAACCGATGTGTGTCTGATTGTGACCCCTGCCCAACAGCTCCATCTGTCTCTGTCGCTACATCTAATTCATATGCATCTCTTTCGATCTGTGTAGTGTCTCGATGTTGGACAGTCTTCAGTTCCAGACTCACCGTCGTTACCAACAGCTGTCTGTGCCCAGCAGTGCTGAGGCTCTACTCAGCACGAGAGCACAGGGCAGAGAGAGCAGCTACCTGCACCGCCACTCACAAAACAAGCCTGTGAGAACCATCCCTGAGCACCAGCGCCATTAGCATCTGACATGAACACAGCCTTGTAATGTGTTAAAAAACAGCGGGGAACCATTGATATGACACACTGAAAGATAACCAGAATTTTGACATGAATGGCTTGATTTATTAAAACACAATCTTGTTTGCATATTGCAACCTATTGCATGTCAGAATTGCAACAGCTGATATTATGATTATCACACAAGATACTATGCAGCCTTAAACAGATGTAGCCATGTGTGACCAATGTTCTTCTTTTTCTTTCCACCAGAGAGAGGTTTCACACCACACAGAGTATAAACATAGTTATGTTCATCACTGGCCCCATGTCTCAGGTAACAGATAATATGATCATGGACAACCATAGAAATGCTACAGTAAGAAATCCTCGTCCACTGTATGTTTCACTGTTGTGATGTCAGTGTGTGTTAAATCTCCACGATTGTGCCGCAGTCTGCCGTAAGCATCAGATCGTGGGACCAAAAGGGGAGAGTGGATTTACTGAGGGAAGCAGTCTGCAGCCCTTCACATTTCTACCTCGACATGTCCATACGGTCAGTTCGTGTTGCAATCATAGGGAGTGACACAGTTAAGACAGAAAGAGTTGCTGCCAGAAGGGCTCTGGTAGCTACTAACTGCTTAGTTTGTAAATGCAGTGTGATTACAGACATACACTATATTGTCATAAGTATTCACTCACCTGCCTGTACACGCACATGAGCTTAAGTGACATCCCATCCTTAATCCATAGGGTTTAATCTGACGCCCACCTTTGCAACTATAACAGCTTCAACTCTTCTGAGCAAGTTTTGGAGTGTGTTTATGGGAATTTTTGACATTCATCCAGAAGCACATTTATGAGGTCAGACACTGATGAGAAGGCCTGACTCGCAGTCTCCACTCTAATTTATCCCATAGGTGTTCTATCGGGTTGAGGTCAGGACTCTGTGCAGGCCAGTCAAGTTCTTCCAGACCAAACTCGCTCTTCCATGTATTTACAGACCTTGCTTTGTGCACAGGTGCACAGTCTTGTTGGAGCAGGAAGGGGCCGTCCCCAAACTCCCCAAACTGTTTCCACAAAGTTGGGAGCATGAAATTGTCCAACATCTCTTGGTATGCTGAAGCATTTAGAGTTCCTTTCACTGGAACTAAGGGGCCAACCCCACAGCATAATCCCCTTCTACCAAACTTCAGACTTGGCACAATGCAGTCAGACAAGTACCGTTCTCCTGGCAACCGCCAAACCCAGATTTGTCCATCAGTTCACCAGATGGAGAAGCGTGATTCATCACTCTAGAGAACGCGCCTCCACTGCTGTAGAGTCCAGTGGCAGTGTGATTTACACCCACTGCGCCCGACGCTTTGCATTGTGCTTGGTGATGTATGTCTTGGATGCAGCTTCTCAGCCATGGAAACCCATTCCATGAAGCTCTCTGTGCTGTTTTTGAGCTAATCTGAAGGTCACATGAAGTTTGGAGGTCTGTAGCGATTGACTCTGCAGAAAGTCGGTGACCTCTGTGCACTCTGTGCCTCAGCATCTGCTGACCACGCTCCGTCAGTTTACGTGGCACCACTTCATGGCTGAGTTGCTGTCGGTCACAATTGCTTCCACTTTGTTATAATACCACGGACAGTTGACTGTGGAATATTTATCAGCGAGGAAATTTCACGACTGGAGCTCCTGAGAGTGACCCATTCTTTCACAAATGTTTGTAGAAGCGGTCTGAATGTCTAGGTGCTTGAAGTTATACACCTGTGGCCTTGGAAGCAATTACACCTGAATTTAATTATTTTGATGGCTGACTGAATACTTTTGGCAGTATAGTGTACGTCTGAAGTTTATAAAGGCCTTTCACAGAAAAGTTCTGCAGACAGGCTTAGAAAAACTGCACAGACCAAAATAATTCATGAACAGTATTTCACATTAATATGTCTCTAGTGCTCTCTCATGTTACATTCCTTACTCACTGCTAATGGCTGTCAGGATGGGGCTCGCCAGAGATTCCTGAGTGTGACGAAGATGGACTTCCTGCCTACAACTTTTCTTCAGGTGTCTCTCACTGACTCGTATATTTCTTCATAATTCTTATTATGTATGTATGTTTACGATGGCTCAGTATGACAATTTTGACAATTTTTAAGGTTAATGATAAGTATAATAAAACATTTGTTTGAGAGCAAAGGTTAGTGTGGTGAAAAAAATAGATCCCAGTAGTTTTAGTCATTCTGTGCTTAATTCATTGATAAGATTATTTGTTGTCAATTTTGAAATATATGTTCTCAGTTGTTCACAAGCTTTTTTCTCCACAGTCTTAAGTATGTTTGTTTGCATGTAAGTAAGTGTGTTTGCACGTGTGTGTGTGTGTGCGTGTGTCTGGGGGGGTGATTATTACCTTTGCATCTCAAAATGATAAAGGGGATCTATTGTAAAAATTGGTTGAAATTATTGTCCACCCAAGGCCAACTGTGCCATATGTTTGTGTGTTTACGTATCAGGGCAGTGAGATGTTACCCAAACTGGCCAATCGTACTCCCCGAGAGACGGCCTTCACCAGAGACACCCGAGACCCTCTGGCAAGCCCTGTGAGAACCTCTCTGCTTTCTCCAACACTCTCCCTCGCGTTTTCCCTCCACAAAAATAAATCCTCTTATGTTTCCCATGGCATATATGCCTTTAAACATCTCTTACATTTCTCACTTGTAGCTCTTAAAGGGAGAACATTTAATCGTAAAGAAGTGAAGAAATTCTGTTAAAAAGCAGAACATTTCAAGCATTAGTCAAGTATTAATCAAGCAAACTTGTTTTCCACAAAAAAAAAATATTTTGAATTCCTTCCATGAACCACGAAATAAATAGAAATGTAGAATGTAAAGCCAACAAAATCTGAATGTATAATAAAATGACAACTGTAACACCAGACTTCAGTGGGTTAAGTGTACATTATTCTTCTCATCCTATATTAATAGGTGAGTAATGGGGTTAAATGGTAGTGCAATATTGTTTTGTATCTTCAGGCCTCGCCCAGCCGCAGGCAGAAGAGCAGTCTGTCTGTGAAAAGATCTATAGGAATTAATATTGGAATAAAGGTGAGATTCCTTCTATCACTCCACATACTGGCTCTCTGCCTTTTATGATGCACGCCCACGAGTATGCCATATGATGAAGTCTCAGTATCGAGGCCCTTTAAAAGGCTGAAAAAGAAAATATCAGTGCTTCCTGAAGTTTGACAGCATCTCATATTCCTTTCTTATGCCGTGATGCTCTGGCAATTAAGGTCAGCTTGGTCAGAGCAGTGAATGTTGCATACCTGCATTATTATCTCAAGGCTGTTATGAAACATGATTTAAACAAGAAAATTTGAAATCATTTTGTAACTTCTATTTCTGAACATGGAGAATTTCAGAAAAACACATTACAATTACAGAACAGTAAATCATACTGATTAAAAAATAAGACAGTTAAAAGGCTAACTCATCCAGGATTACAGAGTGTGCAGATCAAGCATGTTTACTGCACATACTGAGAGTGTTTCTCGTGCTCTGGGGCATTTGTATTTAGGGAGTAGAGTCTTTTGGTTTTGTGAAAATATTGTTTTATGTAGTTAGTTGCTTTTGGCCCAGTGTTTAAAGGTCTTTGCAGTAGTCTTATAGTACTTTAAGGAAACTTTAATTTCAGTGGGTCCACTGACCAGCCTGTCCAGTTTCTATTGCCAGCAGAGGCCATGTTACAGCAAAGCAACAAAAAATATGATGTTAAAAATGACCTACCAAATACCGAAAAACAAGGGGACTAGTCCCTCCTTCTAACTACCATCTATCACTGACTGTGTTTGTGGAGCAGATTTGTTCCAGATCATGCTTTGACAGAGAGTTCTGTTCTATTGCAGGAAGGCTCAGGCTTCGTCCTCAACACTCCTACCCTCAAGACCCTGGCAAACACCTCCTCTGACCCACTACAGTTCCTCACTCAGTATCAGAGCATGTAAGTCTGTCCTAAGTAAGCACATACCAGAACTAAGCTGCCATATGCCTCTTATTGTTTATATAATACATTTAATACAGAGCAGAGATAAATTGATCATATATGTATTTAGTTTTGTTTTAATTTGTGGATAGACTAATATCAGTCACACACAGATTTTTTTTGAGAACTAGACTCATAGTTTTATGAGGAAATCCCCACAATAACGCACATACTGCAAATATCCTCCGCCTTTTTTCGCTTTTTGTAGCAATAAATATATTTTTTCAGAAAGTTTTCACACAAGGGGGCCCGTTCCCAATAATTTTGTCCTGGGACCTTCTGAGTTGCATAATCTCCAGGAATGTGTATTTTTAGCCGAGTACACCAGGTTTTATTCACCTTTTTTTATTGTTCAGCGATCTTCCGAGTTGCATATCTTGGCAGGGAATTTAAATTCAAATATGAATTAACCTATAGATTTTCTTTAAGGGTAATGCATTAAACTCAGTATACAATTACATTACATTAAAATGTACTGGGAGCATATTTGGAGGCATATTTATACTATGAAAATTTACCAAAACACAACAACACAGTTTTTCACTATACGCAGGTGCTCTTGGAGCATAACTCCTGTGAAAAGCAGGGGATTACTGTGTTTATATATATATATATATATATATATATATTAGTGCTGGGCCATTAACGGCATTAACGCGCTGCGTTAACGCGAAATAAAAAAAATATCGCCCTTAATCTATTCACAAAGTTGGGTTGGGAGCTGGGTCTATACTACCCAAGCTATCATGACTTTCACCTTGATATTTTTGTGCGGATTTACTCTCTCTCTCTCTCTCTCTTTCTCTGTCTCTCTCGTTCGTGCAATCATCTCTCTCTCTTCCTCTGTATCTCTCTCTTTCTCTCTGTCTCTCTCTCGCTCTCTCTCGCTCTCTCTGTATTACTCTCTCTTTGTATCACTCTCTTTCTCTCTGTATCACTCTCTCTTTGTATCACTCTCTCTCACTCTCTCTTATTATCTGTCTCTCTCTCGTTCCTGACTTTTCAGTATTTAAACCTCGGGTTAATTTGTAAATTTTCTTTAAGGGTAATGTATTAAACTGAGTTCCAAATGATATTAAACTGATCTGGGAGAACATTTGGAGGCATATTTATGTTTTACACTATAAAAACAGTTTTTCTGAATTGCTAAAACACATTTCCTAAAATCTCATCTCTTTGTCTCAAAACACTAAACACAAACTCCAACATTCAGGCTACACACACACAACCTTCAACTTGGCTGGCAAAACCAAACATTTGACCCAAAACTATTTTAACTTTACTCCAAATCAAGCACTACTGTTGAAAAACACACAAAACCAGCCAATGTGCAAACACAACTTGGCCACAATTCCACACTACATAAATAAATGCAAAACACTGTGGGATAGCGGGAAACTAATATTTATTCGTTCATTTATTTATTCTTGTAGTCATATTTAAACAAAAAAGTTCACATATAAACAAAAAAGCAAAAATTGCAGCAAAAACAAAAACTGCAGCAAAATAGTGTTATTAAAAAAAATTCTATTTTTACAGCATATTCAGAATTTATTCTGCCTCAGGATCACGCCTCTGTGCTGGGTGAGGCCACAGGACTTCATCTACATCACATGCTATGTTCTCCCTCGCAAGGCAACGAGGAAAGAATCCTTTTGCTTGCCGAATCCAGCCCTGGCAAGATTCCACTCTTATCTCACCACATGCTGCATTCATTGCTTGAAATAGATTTGCCTGTGTGTAAGGGTTTTGATCATATACCCTTACCCTCATTGTCCCAAATGATAACATACATGGGGATGCTCTGCCT
>JBBPDH010000124.1:13844224-13855651 GCA_037974565.1 Clupeocharax schoutedeni
TGTTACCTGCTTTTATACTGACGTACGGTCATTTCCGGTACCTCGTGACCGTACGTGACCCGGTGTGCGTGACAGTAATAATTAATGTAATTAAACTGAAAACCAGTTTTGATAAACTCCACATAAAATACTGGTCTGAATGCAGTTTAAATGCAGCTCCTGTTGTAAAACCGTTTGTCTTGGCGACTTCTTGATGGTGGGCGGCCGCTGGGCAACAGAGGGCAGAGACACAGACACAGTGTCACTCAGAATCCCCACTGAGTCACGCTCTAAACTTAAACACTGACTCATTTACTAAATGTATTTTGGGATTGAAGGAGGTGGAAGGTATGGAGAGTATATGTGTGTTTGTGAGTATGAATAAGAGCAGTTCTTCTTTTATTCCTCACTCTCTTTCCAGAAGACAATGCTGAGAGGAGTATGTTGGATCCCACTTCTAGAGAGGATGCCAAGTTTAAAGACCTACAGAAGGTATGTTCATTATTACCTTCAGAGACGCTTTCGGCTTTTGAGTTCAACCCTTTCAGCAAATGCACTGAATGCCATGAGAAGCCAAATTATGACAAAGCTGCTCATTTAATGCTTTTACTCCGTACCCAGGTTCTGATCGACTGGATTAATAATGAACTGGAGGAGGAGAGGATCATTGTTAAAAATCTAGAGGAGGATCTTTATGATGGGCAGGTGCTTCAGAAGTTGTTTGGTAAGATCATTTGTTGAAGGATGATGTGAGAGGGAGATGCTTCAGTACAACTAATTTCTATATAAAGTAACTGGCATGTATATGGATTTGACATATTTATTAGATGTGGAAATACATGTTAGGACAGTGCATATCTGTATATCTAACGAGACGGATTTCACCGTTTGTGGGTACAGTGAGAAACCCAAAAACAGCGAAAAGCCCCACCCTGAGACAAGGAAGGGAAAAGAAAGCTTTCCACTTGCAGATTCATATCTCACTGATTTTAGTTTTTAAGGGCTTGAGAAGAATCATTTATTTACTTTGAAAGTATTTAGAAAAAATGCTTTTTTTTCCCAGATTAATATTTCCCTTGAACATCACTTGGCAACAATGAATTAAAATGATATCCTTGTAATAGCTTTTGCAAATGAACTGAAAAACACCTTGTATCTTCAGTCATCATCATTATATGAATGTATTTGATTCCTAATATTACATTTGCAATTTAAAGTCTTCCCTATGATCACTACAATGGAAAGCAAGGCAGTTTGCTATGCTCTGTGGTGAGGTGATGAAGATGACATGAATTTATCATGCCTTCTGACCAACTATAGAATTGATTTAAAGTTTTCATATAATAATAATAATAATAATAATAATAATAAATTTTATTATTAAAGGTATTTACTGATAAAAGCTGTAGTTTCGGCTACAATAACTCTGTTCTAAAAAGAGAAAACTTTTAAATACTAAATAGAGAAGCAAATACCAGTGTAACAGAGAAACAATCCAAGCACCGTGATTAGAGTTCTTATTACTCACTCATAGTTGCACCTGAAATGCATGTGAATGTTGTAATTCAGCGTTTTCATCAATTTGTTCAGTGCCAAACTAAATTAGTGCGTGTGAATCTTTCTGTGACAGAGAAGCTGTCAGGCCACAAGCTGAATGTAGCAGAGGTGACCCAGTCTGAGATCGGTCAGAAACAGAAGCTACAGACGGTATTGGAGGCAGTAAATGAACTCCTCAGACCTCAGGGCTGGACAATAGAATGGGGAGTTGACTGTGAGTAAGCACTGTGATGTCTATACTGTTTACACGGTGATGCATTTAGTCAGTTTGCTTCGGGGTTAATTGTCTCATCCTGTTTTTTCTCACTTCAGCAATCCACTCCAAGAATCTGGTGGCCATCGTGTATCTGCTGGTGGCTCTGGCCATGCACTTCATGGCCCCCATCAGACTGCCTGAACATGTCTCGGTGCAGGTGGTGGTGGTCAAGGTCCGTGAGCTCATCTAAAGCACAGATAATGTACTCATCCAACATATAAGACATATATTTAGCTGATGATCATTCTTTTCTACAGAAAAAGGAAGGAATCTTGCAGACAGCACATGTGACCAAAGAACTCACCACCACTACAGAGTAAGTGAATTGTTCGATGAACTCTTTAGCACCATCCAGTGGTCAATTCACAGGTTACATTAAATATTTCTATTGTTTTTTTGTTTTTTTTGCAGGATGATGATGGGCAGATTTGGTGAGTGCGTGGTAAACACACTGCTTCTCTTAGATCAGCTAAACATGAAAAACAACAGACTTCAGTAAATATATATTGTTGATCAAAATAAAAAATAACATTTTCATGTAAAAAAAATGTAAAAATATTATAACATATTCTAAACATATAAAATATAATATGATGGCATTCATTATAAAAATATAAGAGTAGGCATTTATTTGCCAGTTCTATTGTTTCATTTATCATGGCACACAACATAATGGGCAAAAGGGTAAAAAAACCCCCAAAAAACCAAATGTAAACAAATGTAAAATGTAAATATATTAAACCTTAATAGAGTTGCAAGGTTGGGATCCGACAGCAATTGTGTTGTTAAAAACAGTATCTTTTTAAAATATTTGCATTTCTTTTTGGCTGCAGAGAGGGATGCTTTCGACACCTTACTGGACCATGCCCCAGACAAGCTGAATGTGGTCAAGACGGTAACATGCTGTTTAAAAGAGTGTTTTTGCAGTTTGACTGAATTGTAATAAACGTAACTTCCTGTAGTATAATGCTGAATACTGATGATAATTAGTTGTCACTTTCAGTCCCTGATCACCTTCGTAAATAAACACCTGAACAAGCTGAACCTGGAGGTAACAGAGCTGGAGTCACAGGTAAGCCACTCTGCTTAACTGCTTAATTTTGATGTACAAACAAAGATTTTCTCTCTAGTTTAATCTTTTTTGTTACATATTGAATAGAAATGTAACTTTTTAGAAAGGGCACTTTAATTAAAATTAATGGAACTGTCCACATTTGTTCAGTTAGATATTATGATACCTTTTATAGCATGGTTTATAGCAGAACTTTACACATCTAAAAATGTGCCCCCAACGTGTATTTGTCTGTAGTTTGCAGATGGTGTATATTTGGTTCTGCTGATGGGTCTGTTGGAGGATTACTTTGTGCCACTATATAACTTTTACCTCACACCAGAGAGCTTTGAGCAAAAGGTGAGATACTGAGCAGAGAAAGCAGTGATCCCATAACCGACCCTGTTTTATAAGAGGAGACAGTTCTTCATGCTAAATAAAAAAGTAAAATGCATTTCTGTGTTGTTAGGTGCATAACGTAGCATTTGCCTTTGAGCTAATGCAAGATGGAGGACTGAAAAAACCCAAAGCTCGGCCAGAAGGTAAAAACAAGATTCATCTATACACAAATATAAGTGTCTCAATGTTTTAATAATGATCAAATCTGCAACCGTGATTTTAAAATGCTGAAATTCAGAAATAGGACTGAATTATCTAGACTGTAGTACCTTCTCTCTTCACTAGATGGCAACATTTACCTTATCATGCAGATTAGATACAGCGTCCTTGTGTTTTTTTTTCTGAATTTTGAAGGACATTCCTCCTCTTGCTCATTCAAACTACACTCTGTAGTCACTGCGACCTCTCAGGCCAAGCAATATCGGGTTTAACTTCAAAGCTGTCTGCATGGCTTTTAGATGTGGTTGTTGTCTATACTTGTAGGATGATCTGGTTTCTAAACATAGTGGGCCAGTTTCCCAGACAGGGAAGGCCAGGTCTAGGCTGTTCGGGAAGCCAACCCCAGGAATTACTTCCCAAAAAACAAAGAGTACAAAACCATCCATGCAGTGTAAAGGGCTTAGTCTCAGCCTCAGACATCACGCCCACGGAACGTTGGCTGAACGTCTGATGCATATGGTACACTTAACTGGAAACGCTTCAGGAATCTCAAAGTCGTCATCTGATTGGTTGAATTTTATCGGATTTCCAGTGGATGTGAGTGTCGCGTTTATTTTCGGTCCGCCGGGAAACAAAGCCCAGACGTGTGATCACAGACGTGTGATCCTACTGATTTACTCGGTGTTTTGATCAGATGTGATAATGCATACGCCATTGTTGTTATGCGTGCACAAACAGATCAATGACTTACTGCTGGTTTTCTTCTCCTTCTTTGCTTTTCTATGCCGACTGACTTGTTACAGGCCGGTCTGTAGTTGTGGGAAATTTCCACGCCCTGAAACGTGACGCTGAACGAAACAAACTGTGATTGGTTGTTTGACATGTCGGTCAAACGGCCTTATGGGCGGGCCTTGGCCAAAGAAACCTGCTATGAATTCCAGACCTTCAGCCGTCAGGCTACGCGAGACTATAAAAGGCTAAACAAACTATCCCATATTTCCCATGTGCATGGTGCCCACTGGTGCTTACAATCAGTTTGTGAATTTGTAAGCAGAGAGAAAAAAACATCAGTTAAAAAAAAAATTGACTTGTGCTGGGCCATTATCGGCGTTAACGCGCTGCGTTAATGTGAGACCCTTATCGCGTGATAAAAAAAATATCGCCGTTAATCTATTCACAAAGTGAATAGTGGGTTGGGAGCTGGGTCTATACTACCCAAATATGATGACTTTCACCTTGAAATTTTAGCGCGGATTTACTTTCTTTCTCTGTCTCTCTCATGAACCAGAGAGAGAAAGAGAGAGGGGGGGCATTTCAATCTGGATTAATCTCAAGATTACAATGAGATTAATCTAGATTAAAAAAATGAATCTAGGCCCACCTCAAAAATAGACACAAATAGGTGGGTCATTGAAAGTGCTTGAATTTTTATATTTTGTAGAAATATAGAAGAAAGAAAGCTAATGTTAAGCTGAAAGTGGCTAACCTTGCATGTGACTTGGTCGTCTATTTTGGATTAGTCTCTAATGAAATCTGTGAAATATTTTTATGTTATACAACTTTTTAATAACCAAGGAGACTTTTTATGTTGGAGAATAACCTCATCACAAACCTCAGTTTGATGCTAGTTGTTTGTTTTTATAAATTGAATTTGCTTGCTTTTGTTACAGACGTTGTGAATCTAAACCTGAAGTCGACTCTCCGGGTCCTCTATAACCTCTTCACCAACTACAAAAGTGCAGATTGATGGAAGAACTGATGTTTTCCCAATGAATGAACCCTCGCCTTGTGCCTCACTGCTTGTATTAAGAATGCAAGTTGTTATGCTGTCAAACTCTTTAATATTCCAAATTCAAATGCTGTGTCCCAAAAGGAAACCACTGCTGAAGTTTCTTAAACGCAAATCTGTACTGTTTTGTACATAATCTCAGCAAACAAGGCCCACTGTTTATAGTGCTAACGATGCCTTGACTTCGAATGTTTTATGACCTATATGCTGTGTATTATGAGAGAAATATTATGAGTGTTTCTGCAATGACCGTTATTATAAACTATAGTTTTATGTATTAAATGTAATTACTTGTTCAATATTTATTTTATATATTGTAAATTCATCCCTACTAGCTGCCCATGAGTGTGCTTGTGTGTGCTTTATCTTCTTTTCAGAACACTATAATTAGAAATAGCACTCTGATCATACTTTCATCTATACTTGAGGAGACTGCAGTTTGATTACTTTTTTCTCCCGTCCTTTTACAAGCACCAAAAAGCCTTTTTTTTTTGTCAGGGCATATGAGCTAATACGACCATGTATTCTATATATACACACATTCATACGTACATTTTTATATTCCCTGCACGTTCGCATTAATAATTTACTTCAGTGCGTGGGGGTCTGCTTCATTGGAGTGTTTGCTCACATTTAAAGGCTTCAGATATGTCATAAAGCTTATTTATTGAATCCAATTTGGCTTTCAAGTGTATTCTTCAAGCTGATACCTCTTGATCATATTCTGGTTCATTTGTGTGATAAAACATGAACTAAATTGCTATAAACATGCTTGCCGTCCAGATTAATTCTCTTTTGTGCTCTAGGGCTTCGGCTCTGAGGCTTGCTGCTTTTTGCTTAAGGTGAATGCTGCGGTTCCAAACTCATGTTTATTTGAGGGCTTAATCGTGCCTTGTCTATTTGCTGAGTTACCATGGTAACCTCCCAGCCCAAATTACTGCTGCTTCGTTGTCACTCTGACTCTCCTCTCATGACTTGTAGAGAGGAGGAGAATGAGAATGTGTTCTATGAAGGTTCTGAGAATAGTGAGATTATCTAAATATTGAACATTTCTCTATAGTTAAGAGTGAAAAACAAAACTCCCAGAATGCACTGATGGTCTTACTTGTGAGACCGAGTGACATACTTGCAATAAAAGTTGGTTGCCAAGGAGGCAGAGACTATACAATCGCTGCCATTTAAAGAACTAAGTCTCTTGGGCTGTGAGTAATGAAGCGTACAGGCGCAGTAGTTTCCTTCCATATTCATACTCCATGTAAAAAATGATTTTAAGGAAAAGTGAAGCAGAATTAATGTTAATCTTTCAGATTAATGAAAGATCAATTAAAGTGATTGGTTTGAATCTCTCTGCCACTTCAAATCAATTGGTACCTTTTTAGAGGGCATGTACAATTTACAATTAAGGGACATGTCATAGAAAAACTATTTTCCTCAATCAACACATTTAAGTGTGTACATTTATAGGCATTTACATTTAAATTTATGGCATTTAGCTGACGAGCTTATCTAGAGTGACATACATCAGTGCTCAAGTAGTCCATACCTGTTTCGTAAACCTGTAAAGCTAAACTTAAGTCAATGTCCAGTTACTGCAAACTAGGTACACCCAAACAACACCTGTCAAAAAAAAGTAAGGATGGCATGTAGTTTTTTTTTTAGCAGAAATAGTTAGTCACCAAGGTGCTCCTTAAAGACGCTTTAAGCAAGGGACCCACAGCTCTGATCAGAAGAGGGAGTTCAAGAAGAGCCGTGCTTGAAGCCCCGAGAGGACGAGAGCATGGCTTCAGTCATTCTCACCAAAGTGAGAGTTTGAATCCCAGGACTGCCAGTGGCACCACTGAGGCACCCATGTGCAAGATACTTCCCCTCGCCCTGCTCCTCAGGTCCTGTGTTCCTGGCTGCCCGTTGCCTCACTTAGTGAACGAGTTAAATACAGAGGAAGAGTTTCATACTGTGTGCTGTGTTCACATGTGACAAATTGACACTTGCATAGAAGTGGAAAATGTAGGATATGGGACCCTGAGATGAACATCAGCACACATCAGTTCACATCAGTTCTCCCTTCTTGTAACTTGACTACGATCACTATAAATATTGCAGCGCAGTTCCGCTTATACTCAACCACAACTGAAAAGAGGAAGCACTGCTTTTTCACTTCCTTATCCTGGCGCAGAACAGTTTTACAAGTGCTGAATAGTTTTCTCCCTCTCTTAGATCTTAAATGGTGGACTCTAAACTTTTTGTATTGCTGAACACAACTTTCTGTCTGTTAGTATCTATTTTTGCTGTTGGAGTTTGATTGTGGCAGTGTTGACTTGCAAAGGCACAGAGCGGAGACAGCTGAGGGCAGAGTGCAGGTTGAGTGTCTGCAGGATCCCGAACGGTAGGTCCATTTATTCAGACGTGTGGTGAAGGCTTGAGTCACCTAGTGGCAAACAGGCCTGACAGCCTTGGACTCTCTCTCTCTCTCTCTCTCTCTCTCTTTCGCTCTTCCCCTCTTTCTCTCTCTCTCTTTCTGTCTCTGTCTCTGTCTGTTTCTCTCTGTCTCTCTGTCTCTCTCTGTCTCTGTCTCTTTCTGTCTCTCTCTTTCTCTCTCTCAATCTCTGTCTCTCTCTTTCTCTCTCTCTTTCTGTCTCTTTATCTCTTTCTCCCTTCAGTGCAAGTTTTCATAGGTTTCTATGTCAGTCTGTATCATGTCACTGTTGGTTTGTGCGTATGATGCTGGAGAATCAAGTGGAGGAGTGAGGGTGCTGCAGCCTGCATGTGTTCCCACTGGATCATTTTAGACAGAGATGTCAGCACCGGAAGGCTCACAGCTCTGTGTTTGAGACGATTCTGGCAACTTGTGCTGAAGCCGAGTCAATTTTAATCTTACTTAACATCCTGGATGTGACATCCTAATAAATCAGCAATCTGGCAATGAACAAAACCAGATAAATAAAGAAAAAATATCAGTCTAGAACAACTTTCTAGTGCTATTTTACACTGAAACCTATAATACGATGTACTTTTATATAATACGAGTATAAAAAAGACTTAAAATGAACATTAATATGATTTTTGCTAACAATAATAACAGCATTCTACAGAAGGATGTTTGTTCATTTATTTGTTTGTTTCTTGCTTTCTTTATTCTAAATAATTAGTATATGTGCAATGGAGGAAGAAAACGTGGAGTCTGGACAAGGCAGTGAAGTGTCTGCATCTTTTCAAGGTGAGAGCTTTATTGTGGGGATTTTCGCTTTATTTAAAAGAGGGAACATCAGAGAATATGTGCTGGACGGAGCATTCCTTAAGAAGTCAACCAGTGAAGGATGAAGAGCTTTTGTCTGTGGGCTGCTGACATATTAAATATGGTGCACCACTGAAAAGTGTTCATTATGCAGGAGAACGGAGGAAGATCATCCAGCCTGCATCTCTAAATGATCCCAAACTGGCAATACTTAAAGAGGTGAGATTCTGATTTTTCCACCCTCTTCCCTTCACTATATGACCATGATATAGAGTCCATCATCTCCATCTGATGTCATCATCCTAGGTGGTGGGAGGTGGTGGTGCCCTTCCCCTGGGTGAATACGTGGAGAGACAAAACTAATTATTTTTAAAAGTATAATGGTTATACAATATAATGGTTCCAGCACCCATGTACAGTACTAAAATGTTTCCTTTGTTTATACTTCTCTAGAATATTTCCCCTGTTCAGATTAATTTAATTTGATTTGTTTAATGGGGAGTGTTGGATCAGTATGCCAAGATCTTAGGGCACCGTTCTTCGCTTTTTGTGATCCTTCGGGTCTAAAGAGAAATGCTAAAGTGTAAAATTGCAAATGCAGTTTAGATGCAAATGGTTAAAGAGAAACTGAACAAATACATTCTTATATCATCTACATATTTGAACAGACATAATAAAGGGAAAGTACAGATACAGATACAGATACAGATGAAGGGTAAATTCCAAATTCCACGACTAAATAGTTAAGCTGTAAACAAAGTTTGGTGCCTCTTAAAGCTCCCTCGCAGAAAGTCATTACACGGTTGTGATTGTCATTTGATGGCGTGTTTTTTTAGAACATTTTATTCCAAAACGGATTTTGTAAAATCCATACATCTAGATTTACATGTCACTGTATCCCCAGACAAAACGTTTTTTTAACATTACATATAAAAACTATATATAAAGGCATGGACAGAATCTGTTTTAGATTGCAAATGATAGCTGTCACACTGTCTTGTATTACTGTTTGTCTTCACGTCGTATGTTTTTTGTGATGTCTGTGCACCTGGGACAGAACCGCAAATATGTTTAATTACACTGTGTTTGTGGATGGATGAGAATAAAATCCATCTTGAACTTGAACAAATAAAATATTTTTATGTTGTCTGCTTTGCAATCCCTGGTTTCTCTCACCACCTCTACCATAAAATCTGATTAGTCTGATGACAATTAATCATTTAAATCAAAGCACTCGGAATGACTTTGTTTACTTATTTCAGTCACTCAATTATGCAGAACTTTATGCAGAACTGTTTATTTAACAGAATGAATTACTATTAAGTTCTGGTCTGTGTGTGGTAGATGCTGGTAGAGTGGATCAACACCACTCTGAAGTCAGAGCACATTGTGGTACAGTCTCTGGAGGAAGACTTGTATGATGGACTTGTTCTTCATCACTTGCTGAGTATGACATTTTTTTTGTCAGTAACAGAGTGTACATCTGTCCACAGATAAACATTTCTGATTGCTATATTCTCTCATTGTGTGTGTGTGTGTGTGTGTGTGTGTGTGTGTGTGTGTGTGTGTGTGTGTGCGCGTGTGTGTGTGTGTGTTTGTGTGTGTTTGTGTTCTGATCTAAGGAAATTTAGCAGGAGTACATTTAGGGGTAGAGGAGATTGCACTGACCAGTGCTGCTCAGATAAGTAAGTTAGAGGTGATTCTGCAAGCCCTCAACCAGAACCTCGAACCTGACTTAATGGACTCAACTAAATGGAGCGTCAAGCGTAAGATATTAACATGATCATTAAATGCATGATACAATTTCTAAACTGAAATGGTAAAAAATTAATTGTACTTTGTCCTTATTACCATGTTTATAATTCAGATATTACTCCCTTGAATTGTCATTTCTCTCTTCTCTAACTTACAGACAACCACATTCAGTTTGCACTGCTTTTCATGTAGATACTGAATTACAAACCATAGACTGTAATAAGTCTGGGATTTTAAAATGGTTACTACTCTGAAGCATTCAGTAACTACTAATAATTATTCAGTCAATAAATTGAAATTAATGCATATTTATGAAAGTTTAGGATTAAGGGGTTACATTATTGTGTATTAGATCACACATAATCATTTAAACAGATTTTAAACAGGAGAGACTAGCCATGCATATTTTTTCATTAATATTGGAGAGCCAACCCTGTCATTCAGTGAAATGTTAGCTGTTAGCTGTGAGACAAGAAGTCAACCCTTGGTTGATATGAATATATGATATGATATATATTGACTGGTTAATGAGACTGAGAATATTAGTGTGTTAATAAGGCTGCGCCTCCTCTGCAAAGTCATCCACAGCCGAGACCTGCTGGCCACTCTGCATCTGCTGGTTGCCATGGTGAAGCGCTACCAGTCCAACCTGGCCCTGCCCCCAAATGTCAGCGTGGAAATTCTTTCGTTTGAGGTGAACTTCATGAATATTCTAATGTATGGGTATTAAAAATAAGTGTCCTGGTCAAATGTTCTTATCTCTAGAGATTGATGTTCCTTAAATAAACCTGATTATCACTTTCAACAACTTTTCAATCTCAGGTCACCAAAAGTGGGATCAAGTCTGATAAACATATAGAATACATCACACTGCAAAGGTATGGCTATCAAATAATTAGACTGTATGATACATATATCATTGCTTTAAAAAAATGAATCTATGCCCACTATATATATATATATATATACACAGTATGGTGATGTGTCCCAAGGGTGTTCATACAGTATAATAAATTCTAAATAGAATAACAATTTTACAGCACCAAAGTGACCATTTAAGGAACATGCCAGGATAACTTACATTAACTTATTTCTGTGAAATACATAAATAAATAAATAAATAAATAAATAAATAAATAAAGTACTGGAGGACACAGGACTGTGGAAATCTAAACTTTAATTTTTATGAAGTAGAAAATTATATGAAAAATATATTTTTGATTATATACACTTCCTCACAAACATCCTAA
>JBBPDH010000124.1:13877629-13888363 GCA_037974565.1 Clupeocharax schoutedeni
ATACGTGCACGAACAGATCAATGACTTACTGCTGGTTTTCTTCTCCTTCTTTGATTTTCTATGCTGACTGACTTGTTACAGGCTGGTCTGTAGTTATGGGGACATTTCCACGCCTGAAACGTGATGCTGAACGAAACCAACTGTGATTGGTTGTTTGACATGTCGGTCAAACGGCCTTATGGCCAAAGAAACCTGTTATGAATTCCAGACCTTCAGCCGTCAGTCTGAAGGTCTGGCTACAAGAAACTACCTTAAATGTAGTCCATCTGGTTGCCTGGCTTTATTGTAGCTGTGTTTCATGGTACACCTCCTTGAATCCTTGACTGGAGAGGAATAGATCTTGTATAGAGGAATAGGTGCTGAATGTATCTGCAACATGGCTTTTTCTGTCAGTGAGCTCAATAGGTGACATGGTGCATCCCTTTTGTTACGTTATGGTTCATGAAGTTGTCTATCAGATCTTCTGCACTTTGGCTCTCTTCTCTCACTAACTGAAATGTGATGTCAGAATGTGAAAGTTACACACCACAGCACACAGTGTGAACAGCACAAAATGGGTTCTTAAAAATAAAAGGTGCCACAAATGCTTCTTTAGAGCAACCCAGAAATGCACATAGAGTAATGTAACTGGATTTAGTGCATTCAGCAATGTGATAAAATGTATGGAGTAATGTAACTGAATAGTGCACACAGAGTGTTGTATTAGAACAGTATGCACAGAATAGTGTAATGTAATTTACATTTTCATAATTTGGCAGACACTTTTATCCAAAGTGACTTGCAGTTTTATTGCAGTTTTATCTTAGACACAGGCAGATATAGAGTTGCCTGAGGACACTTAATGGTGTAGTGTTGTGTGTCACTCCGGATAGAAATCAATCACCACTCTTCTATTTTGAAAGGCAGCAATGTTACCCACTACATTACACCAACATTGTACACATTTACCTCTGTGTAGCAGAATTCCATGGAAATAGCTGAAGCTCAGAGCACCACAACCTGTAGCCCTGCCACTCTGTCCCTTTGAGTGCTAGGAGTGAAAATTATATCATTTCCAAAATGTAATACTTTTATGGTTTTGTGATTGTAAAAGTTTTAGCTCGACGTATCTTTGGAAACCTTGACAGTTCTTTGACAGTTCTAATAGTGAAGTGGATTAAAAGGCTGTTCAGTTCTGTCATTATTTTCACTGAAGCCAGTAAAAGTCTCTGGCTGAGAGTAACATAATACCAAGAGTAATATAATATCACTGAATAGAGGACACAGAGTAATGTAATATCACTGAATAGAGGACACAGAGTAATATACCCTAATGGAACATTAGACAGAGAGCAATATAAGTAAATGTAACAGTCGTTAAATATTCTTATCACATGCACTGCATTAGATTGTATTTATTTATACAGTTTAATTGCTTCTAAGTGGTGAAGGGACTTTCTCTAGAATTTTGTCTGCTGTGTACATATTAATGATACCACAGATAATATAATGGCTCTGTCTCCTACTAAACATGTCAATCAAACCTGGGTGAGAGGAGGGTGAGGGACAGTGTTTCTCAAATGAATGAATGATGCAGTAGTGTGTGTGCTGGGCAAGTGAGAGAATTAATCAGATGCCCTGGGACTAATCTAATGACCAGGAGTCCTCTCTTGTCTGTTTTCTACAGTGCAAGGTCACATAAATAACATTCCCTAATTAAACGGTCATATTTTTATGCGAGCCTGCACACAAAAGCTTGTTATGTTTATATACTTATACTCAAATAGGGCATTTTATTGTCAAAAGGGTAATATATTCAATTCTGTATGTGTATGTATGTATGTGTGTGCATGTATGTGTGTGTGTGTGTGTGTGTGTGTGTGTCTGTGTGTGTGTGTGGGAGGGTGACACCATAGACTTCTGTCCACATTTGAGAATTTGTAGGAGAGAAAATGTGAAAATGTGGCCATCTGGCAATAAAAAATCCTCTGAGTTGTAATATTCACTGAATATTGCATCTTAATATCAGGACTGTCATCAAAACAGAGAAAAACAGCTTCAAAGTTCAGGCTTCAGTGTAACCATTCTAATAATTAACTGCAGCGCTCAAATACTCTTGACACAGCGCACAACAGGTTTTCACCATTATCAAAGTTAATACATTACTTTCCAGACTGTGAATGGAGAGCTACATATATAACCTTAAATACAGCGTTTATTCTCCACAAGAAACCTTGAAAAGGAGCTCCTTGTATTTGCTTTGTTAGGTATCCAATGCAACCTCTAATTATGTTTTGTAGAGAAAATGAGTTCTCAGTAGAGACCCATCAACATTTTAAAATTATCATTAACCAAGATAAACTCCTAGATCCCTTAAATATCACTTTTTGTTCTGTATATATCTGAGTATATCTGATGCAGTGTCATTGCATTCAACAAAACCTGAAAATTAATGTTTTAGTTATAAATGTATTCCTTTCAACTATAAAAAATGGTTCACTGACTAGTTTATTGGCTGATTGATGGCTTAAAATGAAAAAACCTATGGGGTCATGCAATTGAAGATTGAAACAACGCTGCTTTGAAGATAAATCTGTGGATTTTTCATGTGTCTGTCTTTATTTCCTTGTCAATATCTGAATCTCATTTTGATCTGGCCTGTGTCCTCTTGAGGTTGTGTGTGTGTGTGTGGGGGGTGGGGGGTGGGGGGGGTGTGTGTGCGTCTGTGTGTGTTTATGTGTGTGTGTATGTGTGTGTGTGTGTTTGTAAGAGAGAGAGAGAGAGAGAGAATGAGAATGAGCAGGTGCACAGTGAAAGAATAAGGCTCTGGCAAGTAACACACCGAAATTAGATTTGTGTCTTCTTTCATCTATAGTGGACACTATAGAAGCGGAAGCTAAAGAGAAGTGTAATAAATGGCAGGAGAACTGCAGAATTAATTGGGCTGAAAATGAGGTTTAGGACAAAATTAATTTCACTTGACCACAATTAGTTGTTGCTCCTTCTTGTGTGAAGTCTTTCTGTGCTGAAGGTTATTTTTTTTAATTTTTTGGCATGTTCTCCTGTTTATGAAGATAATCCTAATGCATGTTTCGTGCACATCTGTGTCTCACTGATGGTGTATTTTGTGCCATGAGTGGAGCATAATCAGAGCCCAGAAAGCCTGGATTTTTGATGTTAATAAAAGAAATGTTTGAAGACAGTGGGCTGTGTCATCAGAGCGGTCTAGTTGCCATGGCTAGTCTGACGTCACGCGGGACCAGAGAAATGGTTCGCTCGCTTACTGTTATTTTGAGCTCACTTTGTTTCTTGGCAGGTGATTGGGTGGCTGGTTTGCTCTGAACTGAAAGAGAGGGGTAATGGGGCTGATTGGATGGAGCCGGGCTGCTGCTGTGGGGATCAACAGTGGCCTTAGGATACAACTGTGCAGTGCAATTCACGGCCGTCTGTATTTCACTGTTTTAGAATCGATTGGTCATGCTACAGTCCAAAGCCACTGAAGAGGAGTCAGAAAGTAACATTTTGTTTCATTCTTGCAATTCAAATCTGTTAGTGGGAGATAGTGGGGGAAGAAAGTCAATATTGAGTCAAGATTTTGCTCCCGCTTTCCTCAGGATTCTGACAAATAACAGTTAAACCAGACTGGCTTGAGGGCTGAGCTGTATGTCTGATGCACTAACCTTTTGCAGACCTCTCAGAGGCCAGTGTTTGACAACAATGTTTGGTCTCCACTGACTACAGTCAGCTAGCATTCAGCATGTCTGACTGAGACATCATCAAAACAAAAAGCTTGACTAATGACTGTGTAATGATTTTAATGTCTGGAGGGTGCTTTATTGTGCTTAAATGGTATTAAGATGTTTAAATAAAAAGGGCTAAACTGATTAAATGGCAGTCACTGCCTAACATTTATCACTGTAGAAAGCTGTTTCCAGAGCTGGTCTTCCCTCATGGCTTATCTCTGAACAAATATGCAAAAAGTGGGACAGAAATAGTACAAATGAGGAGTCAGCTTTGGTTTTGGGATGACACCTGTACGCAATTTCAAGCGCTTTCACATTCAAAACAAGGAACAGTGTGTATCACCCTTGGGAACTGTGGTATTTTTTGGCAGGTCCTTCGTCTAGTGAGCTGGGTGACCAGTGAATGTATAATGCAGTGAGGTAGAACAGCATTTCATTGTGAGTACAGCATGTCCTTCATGCTAGTATAAGCATGAATCACGTTCCTAAGTGAAGTGCTGCTGTGGATTACATTGTCATGTGTTAAGTCACACAGTCACTCAGTCCTAAGGTGACAAAAGCACTCTGGGAAGTCAGATTTCCTCTTTTTAAGGACACTATTCAACTCAACCTTACAGAAGTGTGTTGTGAATGAAAGATTCTGTAGTCTGTCGCTTTGCATTCCAGACTCAGACATTAATTAGCCCTGAAATAGCCTGTGCGCTGGGGTTGATTGGGTAATTGTGAAAGGAAAGAGGCAGACACCTGTATTTTCACAGCTGACATCAAGCAGATTCACTAAAAGGAACAGAAGCTGTGGTATCTGAGCTAGCTGGGAAAATTATGGGTTACAGAGACAACGACATGATCAGTGAATCCAGTACATGGTAATGTTTTTTATTTTTTTTAAATCACATTCAAAATCACATCCTGGGTCACAAATCAGAGAATTTAAAGAGAGATGTCTCATGAACAACAGAAGCGCTATGTGTTCAGTTAATTGTTAATGAATTAGTTAAATTATATTTTATAGAACTAATGATGATTAATTTAATAATTTTGAATGAATTATTTGAATAGCTCCCATGATAGAAGGAACTGTATATGATAGCTAATAATTTATATAGCACAAAGGAGTAATATTAGCGTACTGTGATTTGACTCCTTCTGTACTCTCTCTCATTCTGTTTAAGTAAAGTGGGCGTTGTGGACCATTCTTCCATTCTGTCACCAATCAGTGTCAGCCTGAGAGATTGGAGGGACAGTAGAAAAGAGCAAGGACTGTTTGAGTCTTCTCACCTCGCCGTAAACTCTGATGAATCATTTTAGTCTAAACCTCCAAATGACCAACTCTTACCCTGGGGGGAAGAGGAGGGGGTGAGGAGGGGGGGGCCAAGGAGTAAAGGCTGCGTCCGGTGGCCTTTCAAAGCACTATGGCAATGTGAAGCAGCTGTGTAAGCTCCAGTCTCTCAGTTGTAAACGGCAATTTTTAATATTTTCATTCTTAATAACTGGGCTCCATGCCTTACTGCAATTTGCAGACACACACACACACACACACACTTTGGCCATTATCGGGCAAATGAATGACCAAGCATCCGCTTGAAGCTTCAGGAAGGAAAAGCAATATTTTAGCAATTATGTGACACATGAACATAAATCTTTTCATCAGAGTTTGGCAGAGGTTACAGAAAGGAACTGATTAGAACATGCTGTTGAAAATCTGCTCCAAATTTAGAAGCATCTTCTAAAATGATGTTCCAGATTGAAATTCTGCAGACATACACAACTCGGGTCATATCTTGTAGAACATCGTATTTCTCTCAAAATAAAAAAGGCATGTTGTATTTTAGAGAACTGTCTGGGTTGCCAGATATTTTCAGCTCCATTTGGTGATAAACCTTCCCCCTTCCTCCTCTATCAGTCCAGGCTGTTTCCATAGCAACGTGACTGCTATCAGCTTGCAACTGCCCACAGTAAGGTAGTAAAGTACAGCAAGTTGAGGGAATTTTGTCAGACCCGAACTGCTGCCTTTTAGGCAGTCGCCCTTCATGTCACTGTACTTTTATTTTTAGAAGACATTTTTAGAAAAATTTTGATGAGCTGATCTAAGCATTTAAGGAATGAGTGAGTTGTGTTGTTGGAAATACGGCCATCCACAAGTGTGTAAAGTGTAAAGTCCTGTTTACAAGGAAAACACATTAAAAGAGAAATAAAGTGTCCTTTTAATTTGCTGTGCATAAATGCACTCTCTCATATTGAAGGTTTGACATGCATTGCAGTGAGAAATGTGAGGCATTGTTGAATAACACCAGTAAACACCACTGTAACTACTTTTGTACCTTTTTAGAATTTAAACAGTTTTCAGCTTTTTCATGTTGTTTTTGTAGCACACCAGGGATAAAACATCTTTTGATAAGTTTTATTATAAAAAACAGTATTCATGTAAAATAAGGACACAATTATTTTTGTGCAGTTTTATAGCAAAATCACTTAAGCATGTGTAAAACACTGTTTTTTATGCCCTGCATTGCTAAATATTCACTAAAATAAAACATTTCATTCTTTATTATAGCCTTATATTGTGGTATGATCAAATTTTTCCAGCAACACAACAAAGATACTCAGACATCAACAATTTCTGTATTTCTTCTGTGTTGTGGAGAACCACTTCCTAGCAACTGAAGTGTTCACAAACCATCATAGCACTTTACAAACGTATTAGAGTTTCTGAGATAACTTTTTTATCTGGTCTGGTGAAACATAAGAAGAGAGAGACAGGAGAAGGAAGTAATATAGCAAGGTTCAAGGTTATTTTACTGTCATCAGCAGTGCAAAGTGAGATGAGACGTTTCTACATGGACCACGGTGCAACATATAGCAAAATTCTACAGAGTGCTGGTTACAACAAACAGAGGACAACAGACAGACTTCTGCGTAAGTAACGTTACTATCACCACATTTTGCACACACACTGCAGAGAGTGTCTGGTGCTGCTGGCCAATGACAGTCATTTAACAGCCTGGGACATGTCCTGTTATCTCAAGAATGTCTTGCTAGGCCCATGTTATTGCACCTACATTAGCCCATGCTATCAAGATGGTGGCTCTTCAGGTGCGGGTAATAGCTGCACCGTGAATTCCTTCTTTATATAACCAACTAAATAAGATTTGTTATTCGTGCTAATGGTAATAACCTGGCTCTACATAAAAAGGTAAGTAATTAGTCTATTAGACTTAGGCTTAAAAGAATATCTCATAAGCTTAGGCTTGGCAGATGGTGAACTGAGATGTGCCTTTCAGAACACATTTGTTGGAATATCAGAAACAGATTACTTTTTGGCTGAATTTTAGAGCAATGGAAATGATTTACCTTTGTAAGGATGAATGCCTTGTATTGATCAGATGAAGGAGGCAAGGCTTTTGGTGACAGGTAATGCTTAGGCAAAGAACACAAATTAAAGCCTCCAGCTATACAAGACCATATAATCTTTTAAGAGTCTGAGAAAAATGAGAAATTAGCATAACTCAAGACTCCTTTGCTTCATCTCATCGGGATATCTGAGGTGTTGCCATGGCAACAGGCATGTGGCGGGAGGTTCGGTGTTGTTAGGTGAGAGCTCACGCTCCAGACTGTGAGGGTTTCCCACTTTTGTTCCCTTTTGACCGTGGAATATAAAATTATTTAAAGACTCATTAATGATTAATCATAGCACAGGAGTCCACACATATGTGGCCATCAGACTCTTTTAACAACTCACAATAATGGCAGACCTCCAGAGCAGAAGCAATGAAACTGCACTTTTTTAACTTAGTATTTATTTTAATGCTTAATTTGGAATAGGGTGATGCAATAAACCTGAATATAATGTTATTTCTTAGAGGTCAGAATGGCCCTGGATGATTCTCAAATATTTTCAAGTATGGGTTCACACACAAAACATGCTAAAAACATGCGATGTGTTTTCATGATTTTTTTTTTACCCAGTGAAGGTCAACTCAACTGTGTGTGAAGATTTTTTACCATCAATTTTAAATTACATATTCTGATTCAGACATATGCTACACTCTTGTGACACAAAGTTTTAATAAAATTATAATTTCAAAAGTGTAGATTTTATTAGCAAACACACACTAATGAGAATGTACACTCTCAACAGTATTCAATATAAAACTATGATGACAACCTATTTCATTACATAAATACTTTTTGCCTGTTTACAATTCTGTTTAAAATGAATTTGTCTCTTTTATGTAGCACCACAACAGGCTTTTGTGGTTCTATAAAGAACCTTTTATACTGAGTATCGAAGGACAGTGTAATTGTGTACCAAAGTTACATGAGTGAATAAATAGTTGAGGCTACAAAGCTTAAGAACCATATAATTAAACTGAAGTTAGGGTAATTTAATAATAGCATTATTGGGAGTCCAAAAGATGTTGTGTATGCATGGTGGTAAGTGGACCGACTAGAAATCAGCAGCCTTGTTTATTTAACGATTTCATTTGCATGAGAGTCATTTCTCTAGGGAATCTGATGTAAAGGGCAACCAATAAAACATGCCGTCGCTTGTACAAATTTGCAATAAGTTCCCTAGGAACAGTACAGTCCCTCATTGCATCCTGTGATGCACTGTTGTTTGTGTTTTGACTAGGTAAGTTAAATGGTCATCAAACATTTAATAGAAATCTTAGCATTGAAACATCTCTTGTTCATTGTAGTTACTTATTATGAGCAACTAGGAACATTTGTAGTGTTAAATGGGACAGGCCTGGATTGACTCTATGCTTTGTAATGCTGTTCTTGTCTTCCCTCATCTCTCGTTACTCCTGGATGGTCAAACTGGGCATGGCAGGACCTCTGACTAGTAAATGACACATCTGCCACTGCCTGGTGCTAAGTGACAGCTGAAACTGGCAGACACAGCAAACCACTTCTAGAAAAAACTTAAAACCCGCCCTTCACCATCCTGCTGGCAAACTGACTGTCAAACCATGGCACTGCAGCTCACTAATGCAGGAAGTTGGCAAAGGCTAGTAAATACACTGATGTTGCAGGTACTTCCCTTGAAGTGCTGCTCTTTCTTGCCATCGCTGTCTGACTCATTCAATTAGATGCTTAGGAAGGGGAGAAATGGAGAAGCAGGTGGCATTAAAACAGATGCAAACATTTCAATTTGAAAACAAAATTATATTTGGGACAAATATTCATGTTTTATTATTTAACTGCTAATATTTGTCATGTATTGAGTAAAGCTTTCTGTGTTAAAAGTTATTAGCCTAATTAATATTTTAAATGTGTTTTCATAGTTTGACTCTTCAAACAGCCCAAATTGTCTTGATCCACATGACAAGCACATCCAGCATATCATAAATCATTTGTTGTGAAAATATCTAATCCTGGTTCCACTTCCAATGCCCACCTCTGTTGCATGTTGCAAGTGTTTTTTTATTTCTTTTGGGGTTTTTTTGGCATAGTTTTTGGTTGGGTTTGTTTTGGGTTTATTTCTGTTGTTTTTTGAATGGTTGTAAATATAGAGTGTCACAGAATGTGAAGCAGAATGTTACAGGGACAGCTAAGAAATTAGTTGTCTGTCACATTTGTACAATTCTAAAGAATCTAAGCTACTTAACCTGCAAGGTAGAGGACATGTTTCTGCATGACTATGAGGATGTTTGTTTATTTTGCAGAATTTGTCTCATTTTGCTTTTGTAAACACAGAGTCCGCACCCACCTCACCACGTAATCTCTTCCGACCTCTGCTTAGTCTCTATAATCAGAAAGACAGGACACGGACCGCTGGGGATATAATACAATTACCATCCTTCGCCAGAGTTTGAACAGTTCACTTTGCAGCAAAGCACTCAAATTACCCTGTTTCAACAATTCAGGTTTAGCAGCTCAGCGCCAGAGCTTAGCAGCCACTGGCAGTTGTGAACGGCATACTGATCCAAGCTCTGGAATAATTGCCTGCAAATGTTTTTGATTAGAACAGCTTGCCATTAGGGCATGTTTTTAAGACAGTCGTGTTTATACAGAAGGACAGACTCCTTACGGAGATCTTCAGCAGACTTTTACTAGCTTTTATTGCTGTACAGAACACCCTGAACATGAAGAAAAGACCACTCAGCTGGGTTTAAGTGCAGCCAAGCCTTTCGCATCAGGAAGCTCAGAGAGTGATATTATCTTACGATCTTATCATGAGAAGCCTGTGAGCAGGGAAGGGGAAAGTCTTGTTTTTCCCTCAAATAGGCCCATTTTATATTAGAGTGCCAGATTGAAAATAATCCTCTTTTTGTGAAATGGGGATTTTTTCCGAAATGCCAAGAGATAAGTGCAGACAATCCAAGAATATAAATATAAATGTTTTGTAAAAGCCAGAAGAAGGCATATTCATTACTTGAGTGCATTCCCTATAATTCTAACATCACTGTCACGAGGCGGGCCCTGTGGATACGTATACCTGGAATATAGGTATAACCAGACCAGGGATCCATTATCAGAGTTCCTTTTTATTTTCAAAACAAAACAACGGCACGAGGGCCAGGAACCAAGAACCAAAGACAAAACTAGATACTCAAACAGGAGCTCTAAAGTGATGGACAGACAGGGGAACACTGGCAGACACAGACCTTAAATACAAGACACCATGACACCAGGAATGCACAACAGCTGAACAGGGGAAGACATGACCAATGAGAACATGAGGTAATCACAAGGAACAAAAGCACAGACAGGTGACAGACAGGGGCCAGACACGGACAGGGGGACCCCTAGTGGGTCTACACGGGAGCAGCAGGTTAGAACAGGCATGGAGGGAGACAGACCAGGACCAGACTGGGTGAAGGCTTGGGACTGATCCAGGAGGCTGGGGAAACACAAGGAACACAGGATGAGAACACAAACAGGGCTGTATAGACAGAGGGGCTGCACACACACCAGAGGGGCCGCACTCACCAAAAAACTCTCCAACGCATAGTGAGAGCAGCTGAGAGGATCGTTGGTGTCCCTCTCCCCTCCCTCCAGGACATCT
>JBBPDH010000124.1:13888463-13899916 GCA_037974565.1 Clupeocharax schoutedeni
TAGAATTGCTATTTTCTATTATATTTTCCTGTGTGTGTGTGTGTGTGTGTGTGTGCGCATGCGTGCGTGTATATGTGGTATATACACATGGGTGGTAAAGGAAACAGTTCTCTAGATCCTTCCCTTTTTCCCTCAATCATTCTCTGAAATTTTGGTTCCCATAGCAACGCAGTAAATTGGCTTGGGAATCGCTGTGATTGTGGCTGCTATGGCAACACATTACATATGTACAAATGGCTGTAGGACACACACACACCCCTACACACACACACACTCAATGATATCAGATCATCAGCCATCAGCCAGATGTACTGAAACATCTTACTAAAGCTTCTGCATCTCCAGGTATACAGAATTTTTTCAGTAGATTGAAAAATCATTCATGGTAGATCCTTAATAATTAGTATTCATTAGTAGTGAATACTGTATAGTCCATAATGTGTATACATAATCTTACATGTAAAATAATTTATTTATTTATTCATTTATTTGTTTGTAAAATTGTGTGAGAATGAATTTTTAAGGCAAAAGGTTGCTATGGTAACAGTGAACAAATGAGAATGTACAGAGAGAAGAGACGATTTACTCAAAATCACACACACAGACACTCACACACTCTAACATACATACACACACGCACACACATACACACTTATGACTAACCAAAACTTGTAACTGAATGTATTAATGTGTGTGTGTGCGTTTCAGGTATCTAATGAATGTGACGTTTGAGGGTCGTAACCTGTCATTCAGTGAGGATGGTTATCAGATGCACCCTAAACTCGTCATCATCCTGCTGGACAAAGACAGACAGTGGGACAGAGTCAGTACACACACACTCCAGTATTTTTAATCCACTTTGGGAGTCTTTATTTCTGGAAGTCAAATTTATCACACTGTGCTTCTCTTATGTGTTTTTGTTTGTGTGTGTGTGTGTGTGTTTGTGTGTGTATAGGTGGGGAAGTGGGAGAACGGCTCATTGTCGATGAAGTACCACGTGTGGCCGCGGTTCGAGTTGTACTCTGGAGCAGAGAGTCGTCAGGATGACCACCTGTCCATTGTCACCCTGGAAGAGGCTCCATTCGTCATTGTGGAGGATGTAGATCCACTGAGTGGAACCTGCATGAGGAACACGGTACCATGCAGGAAACAGCTGAAGATACGGTACGCACATACTCACGAAATCATATATACAGAAACACAAACGATTAGTAGTCTCTGCCGTTTAGTTTTCAGAACACTCCCCCCCCCATTATTGAGTGTTTAAGATGAACAGAGGGGGTTCAGAGTGCATTTGGTGTGAAACTCAACGAGTCAAAACTGTTCACAGTGGAGGTGAATGTTTCAGACGTCTAATTCTGAAAGCTCACAGAAAGTTATTACATCAAATAATTATGGTTGTGCCGTCTGACACCTGAGACATTGTTACCACAGTTTTGAGAAGCTTTTGGTTCTCAAACTAAACCAGGCAGCACATTGTCAGACAAAATAGTCCCTAATAAAAAGTGATTTACAGATTGTCTATTATTTTACCATCATCTACATCCATTTAAACACTCAGAGACTCGTGGAGCTTCACTTCACATTTTCTTTCTCTTTCTCTCTCTCTCCCCTCTCTCTCTCTCTCTCTCTCTCTCTCTCTCTCTCAGTAATCAGACAGGTGACTCAGGTGTGTATATTAAACGCTGTTGTAAGGGTTTCTGTATCGACATTTTGAAGAAAATTGCCAAGTCGGTGAAGTTCACCTATGACCTTTACCTGGTCACCAACGGCAAACACGGCAAGAAAATCAACGGCACCTGGAACGGCATGGTAGGAGAGGTGAGAGGGAGTAAGTGTGTGTGTGTGTGTGTGTGTGTGTGTGTGTGTGTGTGTGTGTGTGATCACTGCTATACATTCCACCATAATACCCAACAAAGGAGCCACACTTTTTTGTTCCCTCAAGAACTTCACTGGATGGTTCTTTGGTGAATGAGAGTGATGAACCTTTTTGAAATTTAAAGAACTTCCTGGTTTCACAATTCTACAAGGACCCTGGGTGCTTTATTGCTTTATGATCTGAAAGGGATCTGGAGGGAGAACTGTACTCGCCATAAGCTTCACCATAAACCAGTAATAATCCAGAAACATCTGGCTCCCCAACTAGAGTGAAGAGTCTAATGGTGTGTATTAGATCTGAAAGTGTGTATTTTTTCTGACAGTGTGAATTATTGAACTATTGTTGACAGTGTGTATCAATGTTGACGTTGTATATCAGTTCTGGTAGTGTGTTTCTGTGTTGGCAGCAGGATTGAGGCCAATTCAGGAATAAACTCAAGCATTACAGTTCAAACAAGAATAGAATTGGAATTGGAATTCAACAACAACCACAGGAAACTGAATTTGAATTAAATTGCGTGAGATTTTGCCAAATTCCATTTGTTAGTGTTGCTGAGCATGTATTTGAGATTACATTTGAACTTGCCTTTGAAATAAGTAATGCAGGAGAAATAGTTGTAATGTAAGAAAGTAAATCATAGAAGTGTACATTAACAATTGATAAATAATGACCAACACTGGCCAGAAGTATCTGAATGTAGTGTTAATACCAGTATATTTTTACCATTTGATGAATGTAACATGCCACATGTGTCCAAACTGGCTTTATCATTTATCATCACTTCATTTATCATCACATCACTTTCATCACTTGGAGGTCATGAACACCACCTTGTATGTAAATTGTGGAAGTGCTGTTTTAGTCTAATTCAGAAACACGTTGTTAGTGCATTTCAACTTCTCTCTATTATGTTTATGATTTATGTGATTCATAATGTTTTATGTACTGTAGACAATTTAAAACATCAGATCAAGTCAAAAATTCTTAGAAGTGGAATTTGTGTATTTGAATTCAATTATCACTTATTTTTGAAACTTTGGCAAAAATCATGTGCCACTAAGAAAAGTGCTCATTCTGTTGGAAATAAAAAATATTTTCATAAATAAAAATAATCAAGGTTATAATCAGGGAGTCCTTTGCATATATGTAAGGTTCTTTATAGGCTTTTCATTTTTAATAATTTGATGATTATATGCTGGCCCACTGCCTAAAAAATCAGTTGTCCTTGGATAGGAGATAACAATTTCAACTTGATAAAAAAACCCAAAAAGTAATAATTGAATTATATCTTTACCACATGAAATAGTACATTGTAATATGTATAAAAAACTACAAACAGTGAGTTTTGAAAAATATTTACTATTACTTTGTGGTTTTCAAAACACTTATGGTATGTGTCTCCACCATAAGATATATATATATAAAAAGCATTAAAATAATGCACATACAAGGTAAACTACATTCCTGAGGACCCCCTTTTCAAACCTTGAATGAAGATCATTCAAGCTCCTGTAAGTTTGCTATTTTCCCTTAAACATGTTCATATTTTGGACACTGCTACTGTCACAACCATAACATGTCAACACTGTCACTTTTGAAAAAAAAAAAAGGTTAGATAATGACATAAAAGTATGACATAAAACTTTTTAAGAAGAGGTCTGAAGTAGCTAAGATAAGAGGGGAAACAAAACGGCTAATGTGAACAACTCACGCATATCATGTGAAAGAGTTTTGTCACCACCGTCAGACGTCACCACCATCAGATTTTTTTCTGACGGTGGTGGCAAAAACCTCCAAATGGTACTCAACAGGGGTTCGAATAATTGTTGATCACAATAAATATCAATATAACCTGTGATATTTATTAAGCTCTTTTATACTTTTTTTTATGCAACTGCCCCTATTTTTTTTCCCATATCACCCAACTCGAGGGGATGAGGTGTGCCTTGCCCCCCAAGTACAATATTCATTGTAGTTTATGCATCTCCAGTGACTAAAGCCAAATTAAAATGCCATGACAACATTTAACCAAATCCAACATTCACAACATTGGCCACAATTCTAAAGCCATTAAACTTTGACTTTATGTATTTTAGGTAGTTATTGTTAGGCAGCAGCTATCCGTGGAATATACAGTCAAATATACAGTTTATATTATTGTTTACAGAAGAATATGATCTATATTATTTTATGAGTTGGAGGCACTACATGACAGTTAAATATGAGGTCAGTGGTGAATTCTATCTTATTGCTAATGATTTCTTTTTTTACTATTGATGATTATTAAGGGGCACTTTTATTGATGATAGCCTATTACTAATCTAACTTATGTCTCTTACTGAATGTTTCCCACAGTCTTCACAATTGTTATTTGTTTTCTGTTCACGTCCAATATACAGTTTACAGTCCAGTTTACAGATCAATATGCTTTATTTTATGAGGAGGGGGCATTAGATGACAGTTTAAGATGATGCCATGCGTTGTACTGATTTTTACTATGATGATTTGATATTTGATGATATGGGAATGGGGCACTTTTAAAAATTATATTGCTTAATTGTACATTAGGCCTGTATTCCTTGGAAAATGATATCACAGTGTTCAGGATATTTTTCGGACCAAATAGTTAAATAAAGTTGTTAAGTAAGAAGCCATTGACTGGAATTGTATGTTGTAATAAGGCCACAACAGTCAGAAGGAGTTTTATTTGTTTTAAATGAAAATGCTTACAATGTTTCTTCAGTGCTGTTGTTTTACTAAAAAAAAGTCTCTTTTAAACAAAAATATGTTTTTTTTAAAATGATTCAATAAAATGATTTTTTTCTATTTAGGCTTAAAGTAAACATTGTATAATGTTAGATCTTTTAAAGGAGTACACGTACAGCAGTAAAAAAAAAAGAAAAAAAACATTTAACAGCATATATGTGTATTAAACTCTAAATACATATTAAATCAAACAAATAAATAATAATTTGCCTTGTATTGTGTCTGACGGGTTCACAAAAGCAAAGTAATAACTGAAAAAATGCCTATTTTATGAAAAAGGTCAGGAGGTTGCACGGGTACATTGCTGAACACCTGAAACTATGGTCTATAATGATTCCTGATATAATTCCTGATATTCTAATTCAATTCCAATTCCACTTAACTTCAGCTGCATGCAATTCTTATTTCAACTCTAATTCCTGGAAGGAAGTGTTGATGATTTGTATCAGTTCTGACAGTGTGTATCGATTCCGATGGCAAGTATCAGTTCTAACAGTGTGCATCAGTTTTGAGAGTGTGGACTACTATTGATGGTGTATTTTAGTGCAAAATAAATCATTATAACAAAAAATCGAATTTACTAATTTAACTATAAATATTTGGTACTGTTGGAAGAGCACAAAAAAGACTGTCTTTGGATGGTCAAATACCGCTGTACTCGGGGACAGGAGGTTTGAAAAAGCCGATCTGAGAAAGCTATATATTTCTCCTTGCTGCTGATTGGCTGCTGCCCTTTGACGCAGCTGCAGTAAAGAGTTGCCCTCATGGAGCGTCTCGAGTGTTCTTGTGTTTTTCATTTTGTTCTTCTTGAAGCCCAGTATTTTATTACTGTAAATTAAATTAATTTATTATTCAATTCTGTTAATAGTCCAGGTCCGAGCCCCTAGTGAGTAAGCCAAAGCTAACAGAGGCGAGGAAAAACTCTCTTCCTCCACAGGTCGCCCCAAAGAGAAAGGAATGAGTTTAGTAAATAAATAACAAGGCCTTTGATAGGCAGATGGCCTCTACGGCTAACAGAGTTGGTTTGACTAAGTGTCCAGTGAGGTAAATATTGTTGGAAGAGGAGTCCGTAGTACATAAACATCAGGATCAGGAGGAACAATCTCCGCCGGAGCTTTAGGCAGTGGTTTACCCAGCTTGGGGAAGGGCCTGAGTGGAGCTGGGACCAGCCAAGGGCTATTTCCCCACGGTGATCAGTCTGAGAAACATGCAGCAGTTCCCCTCAGAGAAAACAGAGGAGAGAGTTAGTTCTGTTTAAATTTGCAGAGGATTATTTATATCTGTTAGTGCAAGTTAAGACTTCCGCATTTAAGGTTTTGTATGTCATTAGTAAATTTTTGTGGTTAATACAAAATTTAATCGGAAGCCAATGAAATTTAGATTGTACTTGGCTAATGTGGATGAATTTCCCTGTTCTAGTGAGGACTCTAGCTGCCGCATTCTGGATGATTTGAAGCTTGGTTAGGTTGTTGTTGGAGCAGCCCGACAAGAGGCTGTTACAATAATCGAGTCTGGAAGTAATAAAGACATGGACTAGTTTTTCTGCATCATGGAGACATAATGCACTTCTTGTTTCATAGATGAAGGAAAACTAATTTAGTAACGGTACTTATATGAGTGTCAAATGAACGATTGGGGTCTATAGTGATACAGTGATTCTTTAAGTTGACACTGGAGAGGCTGAGGAGCCAGCAAGATCCAGTATTAAGCCGCTTTCAGATCGAAGATTAGCTTTGCTTCCATACCCGCTTTGTGTGTGTGTTTGCATTGGGACGAGGCAGACTGAACACTAGCCCACTTCGATGCTTTGATTCTATTGGTCGCACGAAAATGCATCACGGCACGCAGCGGTCAAAGTTCAACAAATTTGGCCGTCGTGCAAGCCATTGAAAATAATGGATTTCAGAGCAAAGTGCAGCACATTCTGTGCTCGGTCTGAAAGCACCATTAGACCTGATAGTTTGTTTCTAGCAGCTTTCAGACCTAGGAGAAGGACCTCAGTTTTATCTGCATTGAATAAGAGGAAGTTATGTGACATCCAGTCTTTTATATATTTAATGCAGTTGGCAATCTTATTTAATCTAGCGTTATCATCAGGATTTGCAGAGATATAAAGCTGTGTATCAACTGCGGAGCAGTGAGAGCTAATCCCATGTTTCCGAATAATCATCCCTAATGGCATCACGTACAAAGTAAATAACAGGGGTCCCAAAACAGAACCATATTTTACTTTGGTGGGTGCTGAGGATTCCCCGTTAACTCTTACAAACAGTGGCTGGTCAGGTAAGATCTAAACCAAGATAAGGCAAATCCAGTGATTCCAACAAGGATTTCTAGTCTGTCAGGTAAAATAGAGTGGTCAGTCGTGTCAAAAGCCGCACTAAGGTAGAGCAGTACCAGCAGAGAGACAAATCCTTTGTCAGCATCATTTACTATCTTTACTAAGGCTGTTTCTGGGCTGTGATGAGGCTGGAACCCAAATTGAAATTATTTATAAATACGATCTTTGTGTTGTAATGAACATAACTGGTGGACCTCGACTTTCTCTAAAATCTTAGATAGAAATGGAAGGTTAAAGATAGACCGAGAGCTCGCATGGATCTGATTTCATCAGAGGTATAATAACTGCTAATTTAAAGGATTTTGGTAGATACTAAGTGAAGCGTTTAACATGGATAGGAGAAGCCCAGTGATTACTGGTAAGTCTATTTTAAGCAGACTTGTAGGAAAAGAGTCGAGCGAACAGGTTGAGAATTTTGAAGAGAAAATAATTGCATAAAGTTCTGTTTGTCTGACTGGGGCAAAATATGTCAGTTTCTCAACAACAGTATCTGTGTCTGCTGAATCAGGTGGTAAATGTGGTTGAGTCAAATATCTAGATTGAATTCATTCTACTTTATTATTAAAAAAGTCAATAAAAACCACTAGTAAGATATGCAGGAACCCCTGTTCTTAGTTAGTTTAGAAATTGTACTAAACCGAAACCTGGGGAGTTTTTATTCAATGAGAGATGATAAATAGGCAGAGTGTGCCATGGTAAGCACATGGTTTGTAGTCTCTAAGACTGTTCTTCCAGGGGTGCGTGGAAGGATTCCAAATTAGTCGATCATCATTTGCGTTCTAGTCTATAGGCATGTTGCTTTAAAGGACATGATTGATCATTAAACCAGGGAGCCAAATTTTTTACGTTTTAGAGGTGCGATGAACTCTAGTGTGGATTAGAGAGAGTTCTCAAAGCATTCAGTCAGGTTATCTAGGTCTGCTGGACAGGATGGTGTGCTGGATGGGGTTGATATTTCTGGAAGATTCTCAATAACACTATGAGCTGTGGTGGACGTAATTGCACAAAAGTGAGGGGATGTGCTTACATTAAGATGAAGAAACTATGTAATGAGGTAGTGATCTGAGATTACTGTAGACAAAGGAAGAATAGCTATGTAATCCACATTAACGCCAAGAGTCAGGATAAGTGTAGGGCCACAGCAGTGAGTAGGCCCTTTTACATGCTGGGTGAAACCAACTGTATCTAGGATTGAAGTCAACACAGATTTAAGAGGATCCTGTGCTTTTTCAAAGTGATTATTAAAATCTCCAAAAATTATGATCTTATCAAAGCGAACAGCTAAATTTGCTATAAAGCAACTAAAATCTTGTAAGAATTCTGTATATGCCCCTGGTGGCCTGTAGACAGTAATTAGGAAGACAGAGATTTTATTTGTATCTAAATTAGTTATATTAAGGAAAAAGTTTCAAAAGACATGAACTTAGATTCAGTTATCTGTTTCATACTAAATGAACTTTTATATATAGTTCCTCTGCCTCCCCCTCTACCGTTTAGTCTAGGACTGTGTGCCTAGATGTAGCTTGGAGGTGTGGCCTCGTTTAGAGCAACAAACTCATCAGGTCTAATCGGGTGTCAGTAAGCCATAAGGTATCAAGTTTCAGTTATTAATTTGCTGACAAGAGCAATTTTAGGGGCATGTGATCTTATGTTTGACAGCCCCAACTTTAGCTTTTTATCTAAGGTGTGGAGCTTACTGAAAGTATGAGATACATTAATTAAGTTATTTAAGCACACTTTTTGGTATTTCCTACTTTTCAGTTTATTTTGGGGGACAGACACAGTTTTGATATTATAAGACTTAGGGTGAAACCTAGGTGACGACTGAAAGAGCAGCACCCTCCCGCGAGGAGTGGATGCTGTCACGGGCTAAGAGACCAGGCTTGCCCTCAAACGTGGACCAATTTTCAATAAATCCCACAATACGGGGCCACAGCGTATTGGGATGGGGCCAGAGCATACCACTGCGTCGGACATAGTCTGGGCTAACTTGCACAGCTCTTTAACACTAGCCTTAGTGATCTCTGACTGCCGCAGATGAAGATCATTAACCCCTACAGGAAACACTATCCTCTCATACCTATGGCTAGCTAACAGCTTCAGCTTCCTTGCAATGTCCGGCGCTGTAGCACCCGGTATACACCTAATATTAGCTGTTGCTGGAGTCTGTAAAGGAGTGGCTAAATAATGTGTCGAAGAACTGAATCACCTATAATCAGAGCACTTTGAACAGGTTTCTCAGCTGGCACTTGTCTGAGGAGGGCAAACCTGGTGCTCGTGTAGGGAAGCTCTGCTGTGACTATGCTGCTGAATTGTCACCCAATTGCCCTGCTGTGGGGGCTGAACTATACATGCCGCACTCCATGCAGAGAAGGTCGCTCGCCAAAATCCATACTGAAACATAACGTTTATCGCCAGTGTGCTGATGATTTTGTAGACTGATGGAAATAGTTTAATGATTGTTATATTACTGTATTGTTCCTGCTTAAACCAAAGAAAACGACAGTGCATTCCAAAGAAAACACCCATGCATGAATTACAGTACAGTGTATACAGAGGTGATATCGATATTTTATATTCCAGCACTGCAGTTAAGTGTACACTGTACAGTACAAATACAGGTTTGCCTTTGATGTATTAAACTATGTTTAAAGTGAAATTAATATATAACAACATATAGTAAACATCTGTAGGCCTATAACACAATAGTGTATTAAAACAAAGACTGGCAGCCCATATATCAACTGTAATCACTGGAAAATATATATCCTTATCAAAAACGTCCGCGACAGATGGAGTGGGTGTGCTCGAAGGGTCTTGCCTCTTATGGCGATCGGGGTGTTTTGATTTTGTATGATAAATTAATCCCGATGTTGAGAAAGTCGCACCCCATCTAGAAATTTCAGCTGTGTTTCCGTGTGTCTTTCTTATATATATCGAAATGAGCCAACATGGCAGACATGTTGACCCTAATCCAATCTGGCGTGTGCACATTGTGGTTGTTGCTTGTGTCATCATTCTTTTAGTCATGTTAAAAAAAAATTGGTGGCCGAATATTTGGTGCATCCCTAATATAAATATATATGCACAAACAAACAAGTGCTACACAGCCTGTTCTCGGTAACACCTACATAGGTCACTTTCATAACAGAGAGAGAGGAACAAGAAGAGGAGATATATATATATATATATAGATAGAGTGAGAGACAGAGAGAGAGAGATGGAGAGAGAGAGACAGAAAGAGACAAAGAGACAGAGACAGAGAGAGAGAGAGAGAGAGAGAGAGAGAGAAGGATGTTCAACATGTTCTCACAAAGGACACACACAAACACAGACCCTTAAACACTCTCCTACTATCTCACTGTAGAACCACTTCACTGATAAAACCAAGAGTTTCCACACACACACCTTGTTTCTAGGTTGTGTTTTGTCCCAGTTTAGCAGCAGGTATGTAGGGCTAAATGTACATGTGGATCAGGCCGGGGAGGGCGGGGGGATAGAGACAGAAAGGGGGGTGGGACTGCGGGGGGGTCTGTTATTTCCAGCAGTGACCCAGAGTTCTGACCCACTTTCTCCTTTCTTCATTCTGTTCTGTTTCTCTCTCTGTTGCTCCTTTAGGGTTTAGTGTTCGGGTATAGGGTTCTGGTTTTAGAGTTTAGATTTACGATCTGGGTTTCAGGTTTATGGTCTGGGTTTTAGGGTTCAGGTTTGGGTTAGAGTTTAAATTGAACATAAATAAAATGTGGTACATTTCTGTTGTCTCTCCCCTCTTTGTCTCTAGGTGGTGGTAAAAAACGCCCACATGGCAGTTGGTTCTCTCACTATAAATGAGGAGAGGTCAGAGGTCATTGACTTCTCTGTGCCTTTCATTGAGACAGGCATCAGCGTCATGGTCTCACGTAGCAACGGCACTGTGTCGCCATCTGCATTTCTGGGTGAGACAATAAATCCTTCGAGTATAAACTCTTAATGGATGCCAATCTGCCCAGTGCACACTGTTATATTTTTGCTGTTTTGTCTGATGATTCTCAGTTGTTGTTCCTCATATTTGCATACAATTAGTGTTTAGTTCTTGTTGATGAGGGCGCTGTGTGTGTGTGTGTGTGTGTAGAACCCTTCAGTGCAGATGTGTGGGTGATGATGTTCGTGATGCTGCTGCTGGTTTCTGCCATAGCTGTGTTTGTGTTCGAGTATTTCAGTCCTGTGGGTTACAACCGCTGCCTCGCCGACGGGAGAGGTGAGTTACGGCACCTGTGTGATTGTGTGTGTGAGTGTGTGTGCACGAGTGTGAGTGTGTGTGTGCATGACTTAGAGTGTGTGTGTGTGAGTGTGTGTGTGAGTGTGTGTGCATGAGTGAGTGTGTGTGTGTGAGTGTGTGTGCACGAGTGTGAGTGTGTGTGTGTGTGTGTGTGTGAGTGTGTGTGCATGAGTTGGAGTGTGTGTGTGTGCACGAGTGTGTGTGTGCAT
>JBBPDH010000124.1:13944666-13955449 GCA_037974565.1 Clupeocharax schoutedeni
CACACACACACACACACACACATACACACACACACACACACACACACACACACACACACACACACACACACACACAACCACAGCATAATTTGGTGAGCTGGCCATCTTTCAGACTGTTGTGCTGCTATCTGCAACCGAACAGCTTTGCTAACGCCATTTGGCCGAGCCTGGAAAACAATGCCTCCCTTTATTTATTTATTATCTCCTCAAACGGGCCATTTTTCCCTCTTGTGCTGTTGCTTGTGTAAAAGAGGACAGGAGGCAGGGCTGCAGAGGGTGTTTCAGGCTGTTCTGCAGGTCCAGGCACAGCTCATTGCTGGAATAATGGATGTGCTAACTGCAGCTGCCTGGCATTGGATATCGCTGGACTTATCTACAGCGTACGTGCACACACACACACACACACACCAACACATACACACATATCTAAGGGCTTGAGTAGCCTGTGATGAATGGCTCTGAGAGTCGCTGTCTGCGATCAATAAGCCACTAGCACCCAGATGAGCGAGATGCGCCTGAACCTCCCCTCCTCCTTTACTCCTTTCTCCTCCCACCTTTTCCATCACTTTTGGCTTTAGGACCTGGAACTAGCCTTTCTGTGGTTTTCATGTTGCTTTTTTGACAAATGAAAATCTAAAAGGGTGGAACAATACATAACATTCCAAATAAGTGTTAATGCGCGTTATGTAGACAAGAAATATAAACTGAGTTCTTTTATTTTTATTTTTGATATCATCAAATGCAGTAGTTTGAACAGTTGCCTCATAGCAGCACGTCCAGTGTCATCCACTTTTCAGCCTTTTTGCATACTTTGCTTGTGAAATTTATTCTGACACATTCAGACAAGTCTAAAACTGTTGGCAGTGTGTTTCCATTTTCTGTCACAAACATGCATTTTTTTTTAAAAACATAAGTAAGTAGTTATGCACTTTACAGTTACCTTTTATCGTTACTCTGCTTAAAGCAATAAATGCATGCTTAGCCATTCTGCATGTAAATGCCATTCTGCATGTGTGCATGATCAGGATCACAGTCCACAATATAGATCCCTTCTTCATCTTTTAAATACTTATAGAAAACACAGTTTTACATAGTAATAGAAAATGCAGACCTCACGTAACTCATTTGGTGGAAGGTTTTATCAAGAAAAGGGAGACATAAGCAAAGCTGCAGAACTGTAACATTTAATGGCTGGTAACCATGGCGTTAAATGTTACAGGCTCATATAACTAGGAACTGTCAGTCATCTAAACACTGTCCAGTAGTGTAAAGTGCAAAGGTTGTTGCTTAGGTCAGAGAGGTCAAGAAACTCTGCAGAAACCGCAGTTCACTAGCGGTTCAGACACCCAGTAGCAGGAGGGAGCAGAAAGAGCTGTCAGCAAGCTGTGCATTACAGTCATATACCCACAGTAAAGGGTGTTTTATTATAATCTAGCTTGCTCATTCACGGGTACTTCGTTGGTGGGGGCAGGACTGTGGTAAACCTATGACAAAAAAATCTCTTGAGTTACTTCTCAATTCAACAGAAGAAACACAAAACATCTTTCAATCAAAATTCATGCAGGACCACAACTAAAAGCATCACCAATTCAAGTTGACTGCCCTCAGATAAGTTTAATTCACACCAGATTCTACAAATCACAACACCGGTTACATAACATCATGGATGTAGTCAATTTTGAAAAGCAAATTATGAGCCCAGTATCATACATTAAATTACCCAGTCCTGGAGTATCTCTGCCTATGTTTTAACTGCCCCATCCACTAATCATACAGTTAAGCTCTTCCTGAAATGCTTTTGAAAGAGCAGGGGCAGGTGTAGCCCAAGGTGAGAATTTGGTGAAGCACCATGCATTTACACACACACTGCCTCTAGTAACACACATTCACAGGCGCACTTGTGTAGTTCATAGAATAAGCCTCCCTCTGTGCTGATGGGAAAAGTCCGACTGTAACTGGAGATGAGCTGAAAGCATCTCATCGTCTCCTGCATTGGATGGGAGGGAGATCATGGCTAGGGTTACAATAAGGAACCAATCAGCATGCACACACACACACACACACACACACACACACACATACACACACGTATGAACACACTCTCTTTCTCTTGCATGTACATTCACATATCAAGGTAGCACATCAGTTGGCTACCTTCTAATCCGTACCTTCTTTGTTACCTTCTAATCCATTGTTTTTGCTTGAGTATGAATTCTAATACATTGACTAAGCTTTCCAAGCACTCTGTCACAACAATTTGATTATACACTAGTGTTTAATGTTGTCAATTTTGTCCAGAAGTGAGTGGTATATCGGCTCATCTGGGATACCGTTTTGTGCTCTGGATAACTGTTTGTCTGGCCTCTACCCTAAGACCTGTCCAACCTGAGTGTCCCACCTGAAGGCTAAGCTTCTGCTGGTGTAGATCTTAGGGTCACTGAGGCACACAAACCCCGCTGACCATGATAAGGTGGCAGACCCTCAGGGGATTACATTCCAAGATCACCAGCGTATATTGAAAAAACGCGTTTTGGTTTAAAAAATGCCTAATAATGCCCATTTTTATATTGTAAACCCTAAATATGCCCCCAAACCTGCTCCCAGAATTAATTTCATTTTAAACTTAATTTAATGCATTAGGCTCACAGTGTTGCTGGAGGGATCGAGAAACAAACACTTCTCTTCTAGACTGAAACTGTGAGAAGAACAATGGGCTAGTCCCCCATTGACTGTATATATATTGTATTTTTAGTTGTTGAGGGGGCATTGCACCCTCTTTCCCCAACAGAGCTGGTCCACTTCAAATTATGTTTTCAAACACAAGCATATACAAACACAACGAGAACAGGAAATGTAAACAATAATTGGTTTGAGAGTGAACATTTATGTAGTGACCATATCTTTGGTTGTGGGGGAAACATTTTTTTGTGTGACATGCTGTACACATTTTTGACTGGCGCATTTTTGACATCAGCGAGTTACCGCTATCCGGAGAAGCGCTGTGCTCAGATCAGGCAGCCACAGTCACTATGGGACCACTTTTTAACAAGACTTTTTTAAAGCTGCCGTCAGAAAATCAAGCAATATCATTATGATATAACTGATTATGTTCTGCCACGGCATTGATGCAGAATCATCCACATCCACAGTGCGATGCATCGTTAGTGTGATTAATTTCAACACCCCTAATCCTCAGACCTTGCTGGAAACAGCATTTTCAAAAACAAATGCTGGGTCACAATAACAGCTGCAATAAAATTTATCATATATCAAATATATGGTGATCAAATAAGTGAATGTGAATGGAGGAAGGTATTTTTAATCAGTGATTTAATAAATGTCAAACCGTCCTTTACACTACGGTACAGACTTCATACCTGAGAGTGGAGTGTTGGAGTGACAGCTAAAATAGAAAGTGTTCTTACCAACCAAGTCACTGTAGTTTTCATTAAATATTTTCTGGTCTTGATCTGTCAGGGCCATCAATCAGCGCCCTCCCACCAGTCAGTCCTGCTCCATTATTCATCACATACCAAAAGATATAAATGGCCAGAATATGTGTAAATATGTGTACTAAATAAAAATAGACTAGAAATTTGACATTGGCACAGTTTTTAATTGCTGACACAACTGTAAAATTGCTTTAAAATGCGTTATTACTGTTATACTGCCACACACACACACACACACACACACACACACACACCATTCAGTTAAACAGTTTTGCATGTATGATGACTGTATATTTTTTCTGTGTTGCTGCAGGGACAATGAAGGAAATGACACAGGGACAATTCACAACACCCCATGCCCCCTACTGATTGTCCTGTAGACGCCCCAGACCTTCACTTGTCCTGTCTGGAGAGGGCTTTAAGCTGTCTGTTTGTCTGTTGATTGTATGGCCGCCGGCCACTGCACCTGTTGCCGTCAGCATGTTGTGTGTGAGCATGATGCTGCTCCGGTCACCTCTGTCACTGGTGCGCGTGTGTGTGTGTGTGATAGAGAGAGGGATTATTTCTTCTCCAGACTGTCAGACTAACTGCCCTCATGCTCTAATGAAGCCAGGGTCAGGTGTGTGTGTATATGTGTATATGTGTATATGTGTATATGTGTGTATGTGTGTGTGTGTGTGTGTGTGTGTGTGTGTGTGTGTGTGTGTATGTGTATATGTGTGTGTGCGCGCGTGCAGTCTAATGAAGGCAGGGTCAGATGCAGTGTGCAGCTAATTGGTCGAGTTTGCCTGCGGCTACTGGGTCTTGGCGTGATTGAAGAGTCCGACTAGGGTCTCACTTTTTTGTTCCAGGAGAGAGCACACACACACCAGGTGATGTGTGCATACGCTCTCATACACTTTCAACAAAAGGGTCAAATCACTTGTTCTCTCTTAGATGCACACCAATGCCTTTTGATCCAGTTTCCACTTCCATTGCCTGGAATTACATCAACACCAATCTGGCTTTAGTTCTACCCTTTGAGAGATGAGAGAGGATATTTCAAAAATATTGTATTCTAGAGAACTCTGTAATTATGCTGTGTTTCAGAATCAACAGGCATTGCACTAGGCCATAGTTAGGACTGTCGCAAGTGTTGCATAAACACCTAACACAGTTGGATCAGCTGACCACACTTTCATATTACATTTCCTTTAGGTTCAGGCAAAAAAGAGCAGGAAACTTTTATTCTCATGGATCTCAAACAAATAATAAATAAACCGTCTGGTTTATAAAATAAAATGTATTATTGTTTGAGATGAAGTGAAGGTGCCATGGATGGATCTTTGTTTGAGATCCATCCGAGGTACCCTCACTTCATTTCTATCGCCCCTTCTCAGTCACTTCTGCTCTTCATCTTGATCCTCCCTTTACATTCCATTCTCTTTCCTTTTCTCACCCTCCTCTTTTACCCCCCTGCCACACACACACACTTACACACACAGATGATGGGGAGTTTGAGTAATTTTCTCTGTTCTGCTGGAGCACAGCCAGGATAAACCCCCTCCAGCTTAGTTTCTGCAAGTCAGAGAAAGAGAGAGAGACATGGGGGAGGTGCAAAAGAAAGAGACTTCGAGAAAGGAGGAGAGAGGGTGCAAGAGAAGCGAAGAGGGGCATAAGGGACACCAGAATTGGTAGGAGGGGAAGGGGGGTCAAAGAAAAAAGGGGTTGACATAATTAGCTGATCTCTCTCCCTCTCTCTCCCTCTCTCTCTCTCCCTCCCTCTCTCCCTCTCTCAGCTCGTTAAAGCTCAGCTGCCTGCTATTGTTCCTCTGTCACATCCACACTCAGCTCCCATGGAGGGAGGGGGCTCTTATCACAGAGAGAGACACGTGCTGACCTTCCTCACCTGCTGCATACCTGAGTGTCTCTCTGTCTCTTTCTCTCTTTGTCTGTCTGTCTCTCTCTCTCTCTCTCTCTTTTCCTCTTTCCTCCCTGGTCCCATTTTCTTGTGGTATAGAAATTAGACTGCCACTGTAACGGCTGCAGGCTCACTACTCTCTGTGCATCAACAGCCTGAAGGTAGACAGGGAATGTACAGTAGAAATGACTGCTAACATGTGTCTGCTTTCCATTGCTTTGCATAGTAAAGATTGGACCCAATTTTAACTGATTATTGGTGTAATGACACATTTCTTAGAAGCATCATTTATAATCCCTCCCAAAGCAACGGCACTGATCATGAAAGAAAAGAAGGGGTCTCCCGAATGGCACAACTGTCTAAGAATTGCCCTTGTCTTCAGGGGATTGTGAGTCCAAGAAAGCACAATGAGCTACACTCTATCTAGGTGGGAGAGTGGGATTACCCTCTTCTCACTATCACTCAGTGCACTGTTAGTTAGCTGTTAGCTGATGTATCAGAATTGACAGAAAAAGCATTGAGGTGTTCAACAACACCGAGTGAGAAATTTGCACATGACTACCGAGGCACTTCCTATCCTAAATAAATCAAACAGCAGCTGTTAATCAACATCTACGTTGGGGCAGCTGGTGGCCTGGAGGTAAGGGAGTTGCCCCTGTGATCGGAAGGTCGAGGACTGCCAGTGGCACCACTGTGGTACCCTTAAGCGAGATACCATCCCCACACTCTCCCCACACTCTCAATCGCTGGATGCCCACTGTTTCTCTTGGTGAATGGGTTGAATTTCACATTGTTCACACGGTGTGCTGTAGTGTGTTCACATGTGATTATAGCGGCAATTTTAATTTTAGCTTTGACAAACCTACATCTGCCGATGTAGATTCTCTGTAGAGTAGTTGGCTAATAATCATACAGGTAGTTACAGTGTTAACTGGTGAACTTTTGTGTCCTGTTTGTGTACTACACTCAATTCACACACTCACTATTTTGAATAATGAAGTTGGAAATGCTACAGTGAACCCAAACATGGCACCTTGTTTGGAAAAATTGTACAGCAAACAGACTGCACTGAACTGAAAGCTTCAGTGCCCCAACAGCTAGACATCCTGTACTCAGAAGAGGTTGTATACAGAGCAGCAAAAATATTATCCAAAAGACAACCTTGTACCTTATTTCTGTATTAAGCATAACCTGTGACCAGGCAGCTGTCTCATTTTCAGCTTAGTTTATTGAATCTAATTGTTTTTATTTGACAAATATCAACTTTGATTCCCTGTCAGTCTTAATGCGGATGATTCAGTTGTTTGGTACAACACTAAGATGGCAAGTGTTTCAGAGAAGAACAGACATCTCAGTAGAATAACTGGCTTTAATAAGATAATCATGGTCATTATTACAGAAGACCTTGGTTAGGAGTATTTCTAGCAGTCCTCTTCATTATGCGTGGAACATGATCATTGAACATTTTTTCCCTGATCATTTTCGTTCTTGAATAAAGTAATTGGCTTGTCTCATGAACTATTTATGTTACTGACTGTGGGTTATTACAGAATCCCTCCATCTATCCATCCATCCACCCTTCATTCTGTCCTTCCTTCCTTCCATTTTTATTTCTACCTTTTTTTCCTTCCATCTTGCTTTTTGCCTTTTTTCTGTCTTTTCTTGCTTCCTTTAGTCTTTCATTTGGTCTTTCCTAACATTACTGTATTCAAATGTACTAGTTCAATCTGAATTAAAGAGAGGAAACTTGGTAACTGTCAATTTTGCATTGTAGGTTTTTGGCAACTGCATGTTCACAAGTTGTTGACAATATCGGTTTACCAAAATATCAGCGTAGTTCTAGTTGTTGAGTCTACCTGTTTGTTTCATGTGATTCATATGTTTCTGTTTTTTCTACACCACTCTCTCTGTCTTTCTCTGTCTCGCTGTCTGTCTGTGTGTCACTCCTAGGCTGCTAAGCCCAGTGGTATTAGTGTTGTCACAATAGAAAAGGATGGGACGCGCCTGCCTCTCTCAAGCAGGTGTTGCCTCAGCCCTTGTTAAGAAGTGTAGCCGGCGAGTGCGTTTTTTGGTTTGTTTTTTTTAAAGCACTGAAAGATGTGCAAGAGATTTGCATGGCAGATTTAAGCACCCCTTTCCTTCTTTGTCTTTCTTCCACTTTCTTCCAGTTGTCACCTAGGCATGCTCTCCCTCAAGCCCAAGCAGTGCAGTTTATTGTAGTTTCTCAAATGTTCTATATACACTTGGGGTCATAGCTGTCAATCACACCCCTGGGGGCTCAGTGGGGGATTGGCCCCTCAGCTAATCATCATATTGTTGGGGGTGAAGTCAGCAGGAGTAATCGTGAACAACAGCCTCGTTTCTCTCCCCTGCTCTGTGTGTGTGTGTGTGTGTGTGTGTGTGTGTGTGTGTGTGTGTGTGCGTGTGTGTGTTGGCACATTTATGTTTGACAGGTGACAATCCCCTCCACAGCAGAGCTCCCCTCCTACTGTTAATCTAATTGGTAAATGAAGCGTTGGTCCCAGACACAGAATGTAAATTACATTTTTAACAAATTTTTGGTCTAATAGATTTTGCTCTGCCGCCTCATCCTTTGTTAGTGTAGGGTTAAGAAGTAAATCATTCAGCAAAATGATCCTGCTTGAAGCATCCACATTTCATCTTTTCCTACATTCTAGATTTGAGGGACTGTTGGTCACCGTTCTCAGCTGTAACTTGATTAGGGAGAAAGCCACACACAAATTATGCTCATCATATCCGCGTTCATTTCCGTGTTCCATGAGCAACTGTGCACTCGGCAGGGTGGGAGTTATTATAAAACACCTCATTCCCCCCTACCCTTTCCTCAGTCCAATATGAGCTCCTCTCCTCCAGTATCCCATCACCCCCTGTGAGCTTCCAAGCTGTCACGGCAGCCTGGACTGCGTCCCTCGTTGCCAGGGCACTGCAGGACCAGATCCGGCCTTCAGGGCTGCCGACGCCCCTCGCTCGAGCTGCCGCGGACCCGTCCCTTCCTGCACAAATGTTTTCTAAATGCTAAGCACTTTGGCACTTACCGGCAGGATCTCTTTGTACAAACCGTGGGCTCCAAGAGAACAGTTTGCTGGTGTTCGAGTGTGAAGCGCCTGCTCACTGCAATGCCTAGCGAACAGGAACATGAGCCTATTTCACTGTGTTTGAATTAGGGAGCCGTAAGGCACTCTTAGGCCCTGGCAAAGCTTTAGATACGGAGAGATTTAACACAGCCAGAGACACAGAGTACACATCATAAACAGATGGCACTCATATCGGCCCTCAGCAGAATGTTGGTTCAAGGCTTTCGGCTGAAGGCAGATCGTGCGTCAAGTTATGCTGCGCCCAGTCTTACACAACCCACGTTATCCTCAGGATCTTTCCACTGGAACATGAAAGTTTGTAAATGGCTCTCCTGGCATGAACAGGCAGAGCAAGCATGTGAATCATTGATAGAAATGTGAAGAATGCATAGATTAAGCCAGGAATGTCAACACATTTTAGCTGAGGATTGTTTTGTCTGAGGATGATCGTCATTTGAGCAGTGGCAGCATGAAAAAATGCTGTCCACTTGCCTCTGATTAGGTTTCTGTCATATGCCTCTTGCATAATCCTGATCATGTACCACAAAGCCAGTTCTTCACACATCAGCAATATTTGGGGGCATAAAAATCGAAAGCTTGTGTTTTTTTTTTGCTTTTTGTGTGCGGTGAAACAAAAGGACATTGCTGAGCTGTTTCAAAGTGATCGCCACAGAAAGCCCAGGGTGGCGGAGCAGCAATTTCACGTCAAAGTCAAGATACATGCATGCATACGCACTTTTTTCAGAAGCACTCATTCTGCCTTCCCTATCTAATAATTTGGACTCTTATATCTCATTACTTTTTATCTGCATCCCTCTCGTTTCTTTGTCTTTCTTCTGCCTTGGGATCACAGGAGTGTGTTTAACTTCTGTCTAGATCAGGGCTGGGTCCGATTTCACATTGAGTTCGGCTCTCAGGCTGAATAATGACCCGTCTCACTGTACTGAGGCTGCAGAGATGACTTTCTATATTTCTTCTGCACAACAAGCCAGCCTGTGATAGCAGTGGTACTTTTCATCTCACTGCCAGAGAGACTTAAAGGTTTTAGAGAACATAAATTGTCACCTCTGTAACTGCATTTCTAGGCTGCGGAAGTAGTGGCTGGAACTCCAAAACACACGGTGCTGCTGCTGTTATACGCTGATATGAAGGAACATTTTCTTGTTGAGAGCAGTTGAGGGTAGGGAGGAGATGGCCATTATATCCTGAACGGACACCACAGGAAGTCATCAACTGAACAGGAAGAGGAGGCATGCATTCTTTCATTCATGGCAGGGAATTGCTTTGTCGCTGCTTTCAATTGCCCTTCATGTGCTACAAGGAAACACCCTAAAAGACTTTTGCCTGATTGCAAACCATCAGAACCAAGGCTGCGTTCATGAGTACATGGACAAATTGCCATCTACATAGATTTCACTTTCTATCTTCAGACACTTGTGCACAGCTGTCACCAGTGTTGGCGCTTCGGGCTACATGAGTCTCTTTTTATTTGGTTGTGTGGAGGTATATAAATAATGAAATGGAGCTGGTAATTGGCGGTTCACGGTAATTAGGACTTGGCTGTCAGCAAAGCCAATGCCTTTCTCTCGTCAGAGGAGTCTGAACTAAGGACAGTAATTACTATTATCTGTGGGGGTTGTTGACACAACAATAATCCCGTCTTTAGTGAGCTTCTTATGGTGCTACATGGCCAGCCTCTTTTAGCATCAAACATTTAAAGTGGATTTATCTTAGTGTTAATGCTAATTTACCTACTGGGTCCTGATAACCTCTGCTGTACTAGTGAGAGCCTGACCCGTGTATCTGAATTTTCTGCTTGGTGACTCCCAAAAGCTTGTCCATATTTTCATTAGACAAACAGATTGACTCTTCCTTGCTAGCAGCATGAAGCTGAACCATAAACAGTATTATTAGGCATCTCAGCAGGCATTTTAATGCACCTATAATCTTGTCATTTCATTCATGGGTACCTGCAGGGTTATTCTTGGATAGGGGTGGAGTGCATGTGCATGCCTGTCTTCCTGACTCTGCTCGAGAATGGATTCCCTCAACCTAATGGCCAACCCCCAAACCCACCCCCATTGTCAAGCTTCTGTTTGTGTTTCATGTGAGTGGCAACATGCTGTCAAGGAATAAAATTTTCATCTGCTGAACAATGGGATTAAATAAGAATGTTTGTTGTTGAACTGTGGTATATCTGGAGTTTGTAGGGTCAGTTAGTGCACTACTGGTACCTTTGGTTGAAAGTGAAAGAAAGACAGTGACCATTTGTCATACGTGAACACACCACTGCACACAGTGTGAACAGCACGAAATTCTTCCTCTGCATTTAACCC
>JBBPDH010000124.1:13981022-14003484 GCA_037974565.1 Clupeocharax schoutedeni
TCTCTCTCTCTCTCTCTCTCTCTCTCTCTCTCTCTCTCTCTCTCTCTCTCTCTCTCTCTCTCTCTCTCTCTCTTCTCATTCTTTATGATCTGGACACCTACTGGTGTGTGAGTGCACAAGTGGCCAGATGCACACATTGCCTAAATGTGTGCTGCTAATTGTGACATTTCAGTTGAACACAAGCTATGTTTGTACGCCATGATGTGGACCTTAAGTGGTTAATGGCTTTAGAGGAACAGTCCAGACCTATTCCACAATTAATTTTCAAACCTTCACCCCTCTGAATGGAATTACTCTTTTTCTCTCTGTCTGCCTTTTTTGTCTCTCTCCCCTTTTCTATGTGATCTGTCTTCAAAACCTTTAGTTGGGGTAGCCATTTATCTAACTGGACCAACTGAGGGCAGATCTTTTTTTCTTCCAAAGAGAGCCAACCTGTTCCCTCAGCATACGCAGCTAATATTGTCACTGTTGCTTTCTCTTATAGATGTGTGTGCTCATGTTTGTATTCATGTCTTATAAACCTAGCACTGACCTATAAACACCAGCAGCATGACCCTGAATTTTTCTTTTTTACAAAAGCATCATGTTCTATTTTTGTGAAACTGCGACAGCAAAACCATTTTCTTTTGCCTACTGAAGTGTAGCCTTCCCACCATCCACCCCCAACATTCCACTGCTAACCTTTACCCATGTAACCAAACTGAAATTTTACTGGGTGGCATCAGCCTCTAAAATATGTTTGACCGTCAACCGCGAAGAATCCGATTTGCACCACTAGAACATTGTTATGTGAATGTAGCCTTATATTGGAGCTGGGGTAAAATTTAGTTTCATATTAGTTTAAGCAACTCAACTTATAAGAAAGTTCCACAGTATATATTGTTTTTACATTTAGTTTTAGGCTTCAAAAAAATCTAGTTTTAGGCTTCAAAAATATAAAATATAAACATGGGATATATGTATTAGACCATCTTTAACACTGCATAAACACAGCCTCTGTGTGTGTGCCAGAGATGGGGACTCGAGACGCACTTAAATCGCACAGAAAAAGTCTTGTGACTTGACTCTGACTCTGGTGCTGTGACTTGTGAGTCAAAACTCGTAAACAAGGTTCATTTATTCATTTATTCAATTATTTATTCATATTTCACACACTTTCCAATGACCCGAAAACTCTTCACCTCGCCCGGTGTCCCATTACTTTTGTCCGAGGAGAGCGGTTTTCAGCTAATAACGGTTTTTGAGGGGTCGTTGGAAAAGGGTCACCGAGCCCCATCTAACTGTGGAGTTTCACATTTAACTTTTAGAGTAAAGATCATTTAAGGCAAATCCTCCATGTTGGTGAGGGCATATCACAGCACGAAGTCCCGCCCCCTGCTAAGTAACAGCCAATTGGAATCATGGGGCGTGGCCAATTAGCCACTCAAAGACTTGAGACTTGACTTGGACTTGGTAAAATGACTTCTGAACATCTCTCTCGTGTGTGTGTGCGTGTGTGCATGCGTGGGTGTGTGTGTGTGTGTGTGTGTGTGTGTGTGTGTTTGTGTCTTCGTGTTCACACTTTCTGGATTAGAAGATGCACACAGTCATGCTACACAGCTAATAATAAGTGCTGGCCAGTGGTGACTGTGAATGTGGCAGCTCCTATTTGTGACTGTGAATGTGGCTCCTATTTTTCGTGCACTGTATCAGAGCATCGTACCTCAGTATCATCATCTCTGTGGCCCATCTGCTGTTGTGGGGTGCGTGTGATTGGACGCAGATGTTGAGATGTGTCAAAGCTATTAGCACTTATGTGGCAGCTCTTAGTAACGAGAGATGCACACAGCTTGTCCCATTATTCTTTGCTCACTATTTCTTTGAGGTGACTGTCAATCACTGAAATCACAGAGTGTCACTTGAAACATTCAATTTCTGGTGGGCCACAAAAACTGAAAGTGAATATTTTCTGAACAGTGAAAGCCAGGAACAAGCGAGATTGTTTTTGAACATTTATAACCATCTCTTCCAAAGTGGAGCTGGATGACCTGGTTTGGCTTTTTGTAGAATGTTAAGGGGATTAAAATGCAAAGTTCTGGAGAATGCTGGTTTAATCCACGCGCTCTTTGATCAAAGCATGATGGCTTTGAGTCCAGCTCTTTTTCACAGTACTGTAAACTTTTCCAATTAAAGCATTCTCTCCTGCAAAGATTTGGCACATACTGAGTAAAAGATGACAAAGACAGCAGAGAATGATATGGAAGTAAGAGGAGAGTAGAGGTAAGGAAATGACCATATAATCTGCTGCTGTGTCTGTAGCAGTAGTGTAAGATTACGTCTAATTATGTAATCTAAATTTTTGAAAAGGTTGTATGATGGATTTATAAACAGTAACAACCAGCAGAGTTTGAGTTCAGTCAATCAGCTTTGAGATCCATGCTGTGATTGCATCCTTCTGTGATTCGCTCTTCCTTTAGTTCCTTTTAATTTGAAATCACACTTGATACAAGAATGAATGCACTGAAACAATAACAGAATGAACAGGAATTCTAAAAAAATAAAACAGAAAAAAAATGTTGTTTTTTATAGCAGTTTTACACATGTATACATTCTTTTTTTTCTTTTTCTGTCTTTTTTTTTTACAGTGGGCGCGTCCCAAAGGCACGAGACAAATGAACTGATATGCCACACTAGAAGACACGAAGGGATTCTGGCTTACCTAAAGATAGAAGTAAGTTCAAAATGTAAATGTTTTTAATGTTTTGTTTATGATCAGTTAGCTGGTTTATTAAATGTATATATTTATAGTGATTCATATTTTATAGGCTTCACTTTAACCAAACAGCTAGCTTGCTTTCTCTGTTTGGCCCTGCCTTTGTTAGGATAAACATGTGAGCAAGGATGAACTAGAGCCAAATGAATGTGCATTTAGATATGTTGTCACTTTTGGCAGTTGTTTACCCTTGTGTTATCACACGAACTTGAACTTGAACTTGAACTTATTTTCAGTCTTTGCAGAAGAATTTCTCAGGTCACACATTTCTTTTAGAGTGCATAACATGGGAGAAACATTTTTATATATTCTGGATGTTAAATAAAGAACCACATGCCAACTAACAACTAATGCTTGGGTATTCAAATGAGTCAAGCATATATATTCTTAATGTTGACTGGTTGAACAGCTTTTATTTTTAATTTTAGACTTATGCACACAAGACTTTTAGAAAAGTTTTGTAGATAGGCTTTCTTAGATTCTTTTGTGAATGGACACATTGCATGGACACATTCTGGGGAAGTCACAGTATTACCACTAATCCAGACACCACTACTCTTTAAAGGGTTATTTTATTCTCCTGTAACTCATGTGGTGTTAGCAAGTCTTTGAAGGAGATTTGATAGTGCTTGAGCTTACTTCGTGGAAAGTCTCATTAGTTTGTACAGAATTCACAGAGGCTGACGGGAACGTGTCCTGTGGACAGAGCTGAAGGAGGCTCTAGTGGAGGAAGCTGCTTTCCAAAACAATCATTTTCTGTTTTTTAACTCTCATTTCATTGATTGCTCTGAAACGTTTGTAACATTTAAGAGAGAATATGGACTGATGAACAAGTTCTCGACAATACATTTATTTGCTGGTATTTTGTGTATCTTCCTAAATTAATTGTTCTTATTGCTTCGTTCCATCTTACAAATTTAAACAAGCTGTGGCAAGATGGTGCTTATCACCATTGTGCAAGTCTCTTATCTAACCATGTGGTTTAGGCACAAACTAGTTTAATATTGGGTTGCAAAAGCGTGGTAGTACAAATTAGCATTCCACAGCAGCTTGAGACATGCACATCGGCAAGCCTGGAATGCGTTCGACCGTCCCCGATTGCCAACGCATGAGAGATGAGTAATGTCGGCACCTCAGTCAAATGATATGCACTCTGCAAGAAAGTATGTTTAGATCCTGAATGTGGTACGATTCTAGAGCAGGTTTTCACCAGTTTGGTCAGAAATGTCTAGATGAGAGCAGTTTTGTTGGTGCAATCTCATGGTACGATACAATATAACATTATTGGTGATGGATGGACCCAGACTATGACCGACTGAAAGCATTCAACCTGCAGACTGCAGCCTGATGGAAGAAAGGAGGCAGGGAGGTGCTGTCACTCTGAAAAGCTGACAGCTTTTTAATGTGGCCCAGGGACAGCATGGAAGCCAGCCTGAATGGAACATGTGAAAACGGTCATTGTGCCATCAGAACTGACAGTGGGCCCAAAAACCCTAAGTGAGGAAAAAGTCATGATTGTAAGAGCGATAATGCTCTGAGCTGTGGAGCAAAGCATTCCAGAACTGATCAGCTGTGCTTGCCACAACCATCTATTAATCAATGAAAGGCAGCGAGAACTATTGCCTAACAGATCAATAAAATGAGAAGCACTGCCAGAGCTTAATTTCAAGGTGGAGGAATACTGCAGCCACCCTAACCATTTTACTACTCTGCTCCCTCTTTCCCTTTCCCTCTCTCCCTCTCCCCTTCACTTGTTTACCAAAGTACAGAAGATTAATTCTCCAGTCTGGGCATGAACTTCACATCAACTCTCAAACTCCAGCTCTGCTAAGCACTCAATCTTCTGTCTGTAATTACTAAGGCTCTAAATCAAAGTGTGGCTTGTTATATAGACCTAATACAGTACTTAGCAACTTAACATAAGTCAGTTTAGCAGCTGACCATCAATCAAGGTCTAAAATCTTAAGTTTGGATGACTGGTAAGTGTTTGATGGCAAACTGGATATTCCATTGGAGCAACACCAGATAATTCTGCCACTTCTAGCAACAACATTCTGTGAACCGTAGCAGTAAATGAAACAAAACAAAGATTGCATGTAAGGTAAATAAAGAAAATGCTGTCTGTCACAGCTGTGTAGCAGTTCTAGCAAAAAGAGTTCACTCAATCATGAAGGGGATAGAAAATGATTTCTCAAGTTTAGTGAACATTTTTACCATTTCTGATGAAGGTTTGGCATGACATCCCGAAGCTGAATTTTCACTGTTAAAGCCCAAGCTTGTTTCATGTACACCAAAACCCAAATTTCAACCATCAACCACTTCCTACCAGGAACATTTAATGTGTGATTTAAACACTTTTAGGATACAATATTGCTCAACAACGTGTGCAAACGTCAGCATGTACAGGCAGCATTAGAAGTTTCAGTTATCACCAGTCATAGCAAAAGCATGGTGTACTTCAGCATAAGCCTACACCCCCACCCCCCCAAGACCACCGGAACAAGAACAGAAATCATTTACCTGTGAGGCGTGTAAAATCATTTCTTATTATTATGGAATCTATTATGGAATTAAATAGTAATTACTTTTTAAACTGCAGTAGTAACTACACATCTGAGATATAACAGTGAAAAAAATTCGCTCATTGTCAGTCATGCAGGAAATTCTTCCCACTGACCCTTAATTTGTGTGTTCCTTTGACTTCTTTTTGCTAAATGCACACATCCACAGTTACTTTATCCTAAGTGTATGTGTGGGCAAAATAAGACCCTAAGCAAATTCCTCCCAAGCTCGCTCCTGTTTGGAGCAGCTGCTGTAACTTGCTTGTCTTGCATTATCTCCCGCCATGCTTTCATAGCTGCGGCCCACGGGCCACTCTGACAGGAAATTGATGTGCAGCTCCTCTGGAGTTAAACCTACACTTCACTCCAAAAGAAGAAAGAGTTCAGCTCCCCACTGAAGTAGTGTCTATCTTCTTGGCAGTCTGTATATTCACACATGCGCACACACACACACACACACACATACACATTTTTCCTCTTCTCTCATGCTTACAAATGCATTTCTCAGTCGCATGCATGTGCACACATACAGTTCACATGTCAGGCTGACCGCCTGAGCTGTGAACTGCATTTAAGCTTGGCAGTATTTCCCTCATAGTGGAACGGCTGTCAGAGTTCTGTTAGCACTGCCATTTGTCCCGAAGCTTGTGAAGGTGAGAGAAACTCATTCTGCCCCGCTAGAGAGATGCTTGTCTCTCTGGGGGTGGAGAAGCTGAGGGTCTTCCTTCATCGGCTGCAGGAGTGGCCCACAAATGACAGACCTCCTATCCAGTCACTTAACGGGAAAAAAGGTGGTTAGGTCTCCGGCTTAGAACAGAAAGAAAGGGCAGCCAGAAGTTTTAACAGAAATGATTGAATGAATCACTAGGAATGTTCTGATTAATCTTTTGTTACTCAGTCCTGTAATATTAAATGTTTGCTGATACTCTCAGAAGCTATTTGTATGTTTTATTTTAGCACCAAGCTATTGCCATTGATTAAACACATCTAAAGATTTTAGAAGACATTCCATTTTTAATTGTAGTGTCCAACTTATTTACATACATTTTATCTTGTTTTTAGCATTTCCAAAGGGGCTTCTTCAGTAAACAGCCCTGGCTCCGTTTACACTCTACCAGACAGCCAGTGCCTCTTAATCTGCCACTTGTCTTCACAGTGATGTGTCTAGATCTTCTACATTGCCTGAAATTGTGTTTTCTATTACAAAATTGGCCTCACATGTTGTATATCAAAATTATTTATTTTGTCGTTTTCTAATTGTGCTATTGGTTAGTCTGATGCAGTAGGACTTCAGTCCAATGCATGAAGTCCTATCTCATAGAGAGCTTCTTTTGCTATATCTACCCTGCATATTATTATGACAAAAGTTCTAATAATGCTGTTGTTTCCAAACAAAATTCTGTAATGAAATAACGTCATACTGCAGTACTTTAAATGCACATGATACTAAAAAAATATAATTGAAAGATTTTTTTTGTTTTGCAGAAAGGCCCTGAAAATATCAAAGACCGCTTTAGTGTACTAATTAATATACCATTTCATGTTTAAAATAAGTGTGTTTTCCCATTTCTGGTATTTTGAATGTGCTGCTTTCATATTTCACGCAGCACAGAATAGGCTACTCTTTCTCTCAGCTCTGAACATGCTAAGTGTAACAGTGGAGGACTCCAATTTCACTTGAGGCTAAATTAACCATGTTTTGACAAAAGGTGTCTAACTGAACAGCGTGGCTGACATTGCAAATATTACTGGCAGCTGGTGAACTGTTCTAATTTTCTACATTATATTAGTTTCTCACTCTAGACCTTTAAACCACTTCGTTAAATTCCAAAAAAAGTGCTTCACCTCATTAAAAGATTAGATTTGGATCAGGCTTTATTAAGTCAATTCCTATCAATTTCGGTGCTTGTCAGTGCATCTCTGTGAAGAACAGATCAAGAGGCAGTGACTTTGCATGGTTGTAACATTTTAGCCATTCTGTGAGTTTATTGTGTGGAATTCTGCAGTTTTAAGTCAAAGAAAGTCACTGAAGCCACCGAAGCTGGTAGCTTTTCTTTTCCCTCCAGTATCTGTCACCACTCGCTCTGTTGACCTCTGCAGTGTGTGACCTTATAAAGGCACCACTAAGAAGATTTAATCCCGCCGATGGACATAATCCAGTCTGTCACTACTAAAGGATTGAAAAACTGCCTTACATATTCCACTATTTGTAGCTAATGTAAGCATACTGTGTTGGATGTCCATAGTAGGATAGCGGTGTGTGCAAGTTAACGTCTGAATATTATACACAGATAACCATTTACACACACACACACACACACACACACACACACACACACACACACACATGTATGTATGTATGTACAATCCCCACACGTTGCTCCCTGGGTTCTGCATCAGTGGCTGCCTGCTGACCACATTGTTTGCTGTGCTGTAGTGTTTTCACGCATGAAAAAAACGGTTTACTTCGTTTTTTTGTTTTTTTTACTTTTTAAAATGGAATTTCCTAACAAGGTGAGCTATGCTGAATGAGCGTCTGTTAAAACGCTCATGAACAGGAAGAGGGAGTGAGAAGTATGGGTAATTACTTCATACAGAATCCCCAGTAGTACCAAAGAAACATTCTGAGAGTATACCTTTTACCTTGCATTCTTTTGGTGTTTTTTTCTAAATCGATTTTCTTTAACTGTACTTAGTTTTTATTGCAGTTAACATTCGGAATCTACTTGACAAACAGTTGTTCATATTCTCTTAATTAAAAAGTGGTTTAATTATGCTTCTTTCAAATTAAACTCTTTGTTTATTAATTTCAGAAAGTGAACATGAATATTTATCAATTACTTATAGCTAAAAATCTGTGTGTATTTTTTATCCATATTGCCATAATCCCTAATTCCCTGTACTTTAAAAAATATTTCTGTTGGGACAATTTTCATGAAACACTTAGTATAAAGTTCCCCTGCTGACTAATATCCTCCACCCTTTGGCAGGTATCATCAGTGTTCTTCACCTGGCAGTGGTTTTATTGTTGTAGCTGATCGGTGTATATGCCGAGTAAACCTTTATCTCTGTGTGGTGTTCAGCCTCCATACTGCAGTTTAACTCCACTCTTTGTCACTGAAGGAGTGTTTCAGTCCAGGTTGGTTTTTGAACAAATAAGAGAATTCAAAGGTCCTCCTCCTTAGTATAGAGCACAGTATCTCCACCTGTCACATGGAACAGCAGGGTTTGATTCTCTGACAGGAAGGGTTTCCTATAAGCAATGTCTTCTGGGAACAATAACGTTTTTTTCTGATGCTGAAGACAGGCTATAAGAACAGGGGTTTTTTTATGCCATCACTACATAGAACCCTGTTTGAGACCCTTATTGTTCAGAATGCGTCTTGTGTGCTGTTCTTTATGATGAGGAATCGTACAATCATAATGTCTCTACTAATGCTCTAGATAAAAGTAAGCATGTATTTGAAAACATTGTGGTGGATCTGATTATGGAAGGATTAGATGATATTTCTGCGCATGCCCGGGCTGTTATTGCTGTTTGCTGCAGATTAAACAGTGATTACTGAAGCCATACATGACAAAGGATTGAAGACCGAACTGCCATACGTGTCTGCTTTATCTGGCTTTGTTTTAAGGATAATGGTGATAATAAAGTCTGAACTAAAGTTGATTGACATTGAAAGGAACATCAGGATAAAAGCTCAATGATGAAATTGGACAAGGCTTGTTTGAAGGTTCTTTGTGTGTTTCTTTTCTTTTTCTTAAAGGGAGTTCCTGTGGATGTGCATGTGGAGTTTGTTGTTCTTTCACACATTTTAAACCCTGCTGTTCTCTATTCTCAGTTATAAATATTTCAGATTTTTACCCAAATCTGTGCACCGCAAAACAAGTTTTTCCCACAAGACAGGCCTTCTTAATAAACATCACATTGTGATCTAGATTTTAAAGCTTGTTTTATTTTATGCATGAAGCTCTCTTTTGGGATATGTCTGTTTCCTGGTTTCATGTGGTGTGTTTGTGTGTGCACATTCACACATACACCCAGATGCAGTTCTTAAACTGAATAACAATGAACTTTGCACTGCCACTGTATTCCGCACCAGTTCGCCATTCTGTCCGGCAGTAATAGAGCTTAAAACATGAGCTGTCAGAAAGAACAAAGTAGAGATGTCCACTTCTCTGACCACAGCCGCAGACATTCCTGATACACCTGACAGAGGAAATGCTTCCTTTCCTCCTCTGTCTCCTAAGTTTCCTCAGACATAAAGACACAAACACACACGTCCCTATCCAGGGAACCCTATCCACCTCCCTTCTCTTTAACCTAAGCCATTCTTGCACTTTAATCAGCATAATTTATTGTTACACAGAATATTACCCTTTTCTCTTTTTCTCCTCACATCGGATGCCTGGCAGTTTCTCATCTCCCTCTCTGTCGTGTGACTAGAGCTCAGATTTACTCATTTACTACTTCTGTATAAATAAATAAAACTGCCTCCCTCAGCATGATTTTCTCAAATCAAATTGTGTTCATGTGGCCTCATTTCAGCCTGTCTGAGCTCCACTGTCTTCATACGGGCTCAGGCCCTAGCAAACCAGTCAACTAAAATAAAAATCTGTCGATCAAAAAATGCTGGCTGGAGATGAGAATGCTAAATATCACTACATTTTCTACATGCATCACAGTATCAGGTGATATTTAAGTTTGCATTAATGAAGTTGATGAGCTTGTGCTTTCTCTGTGCTGTAAGTTAGAGAATACAAACCTGTGCTTGGTTTTGTTTTGTTCTGCTCGTCATAAAATTGTGCCAAATAGAACCTTACATAGGCATGTTTAAGAAGCTTTACTATATCAATAAATGATGGGGGAAAAAACACGTCAAAATGGATAATATGTCTAGTTTGTGATTCACTGTTGAAAGTATTGGGATTCTCTGTTGAGAATCTCATGCTTGAGATATTCCTGATTGGAAGATTATTTCCTATTTTTGAGGAAGGTGAATGAAAGCCTTGCTATATGGGTTGTTATGAGTCTGCCTGCAACTCGATAAGCAACTGCATTCCTCTCTGTTTTTTTCCCCTATCCTCCTATCTCTCCCTGGCAAGCCGTTGGACAGCCTCCACGCTACACTAGACGTTACGGGTGAAAGAGGATTCCGGTTTATCCGGGTCAGTAAAGGCAAATCTGATGGAGAAAGAGTAAACAGGAAAACGCTCTGCATGCATCCCACAGTGAGTTCTGTTCTCCATGCGCTCTGTAGTGTTGAAATGTCTCTATACGTCAGGCCTGGTGTGTGAAGCAGCTTTGCATGGCTGAATTTTGAAAGGCAGGTTGGATACAACATTCTAGTTGTGTGCGATCTCTGGAGAAGCGGCTTGCCGTGGCTCTGTGTAAAAAGGACTTGATTTGAATAAAGTTGCGTGAGCCCCACTGCAGCTGAGCATGGAATCCCCCTGTTGAGGTTGGAGGCTGTACTGTGCCTCTCTGTGGAGAAACGGAAGTGAATTTAACACCCCCCGCCCCAAACCCCCCCGCACCCTCAACACCACCCCACCCCTCCTCTATCTCTGTAAGTTGAGGTATTGGTTGTAATGCCACCCAGTGCAACAGTGGGGGGAGTAAGAGTAGAACGTGCACTTCCTTAACTAATCTGAAACAAATTACTGTGAGCCTGCTGTCTGAGGCACAGCAGCAGCTGTGCAGATGTGGTTTGCACTCAAATCTGAGGTAGGTTGAAGGGACATCTCTCGTAACACAGTGCTTAAAAAGCTGTTTGCGATTCAGGTAGGTGCCTGCTAGCGAAGTGTCCGCTGTACAGATGCTCTCGTCAGGGAAGAAAATTGCTTTACAGCTGCTTTCACTGCAGCCAAGACACCGTTGTGTGTTAAGTGAGTAACCTGGAGCCCAGTCATACATTCGTGGAAACCGCCTTTCCATTTTAAAATCTGCTACGCTCCTGTGAAACCTGTCATCTTCAGAGACACCAGTCCACCACAACATTTAAAACCAGTGACAGGTGAAGTAACACTGATTCATTTGTTATATTCGCACCTATCGAGGAGTGGGGTATTATAGGCAGCAAGGGAATGGTCAGTTCAGAATTTGATGTGCTGGAAGCAGTAAAATATCCAAAATGGCAGGTCTTGTGAGGTGTTCTCAGTATGCAGTCATCAGTGCCTACCAAACGAGGTGAAACAAAGTGCAACCGGTGAATCTGCGACGAAGTCATAGAGACCCAAGGCTCCAAAGAGTAGCTCGTCTGGTCCAATCCCGCAGAAGAGTTACTGTAGCACAAACTGCTGAAGCACAATGGGATGAAGGCTGTCAGAGGCAGCGTAAAGATGATCAGTATTCTGCGGGTATGTGTTACTTTGAAACGTAGACTGAGACTGAGTTCGCCCCTTAATGCCAAATCGCAGTTAATGGATAATGATCCCTGCTACACTGCAAAGATTGTTCAAGAATGGTTAGAGGAACATGTGTTAACTCACTAAAACAGCACTAATGTTAATATTACAAGATTTTATTCCAAGTATTTTCAGACCATTTATTTTGGCTTATCTTTATTATGCTAAAATGTACACTATAATCTCTGCATCCAGTGTTAAGTCCAATTGGGAAAAATAGTTACAAGGCATTGACATGACAGCAGCATCTGACTGTACCACACGATTTTTCTTTAGCACAGCTGTTGCATTTAAAAAAGCACACTTTATTGATAGCCTGTCAGTATATGCTTACAACTTATTGTTCAGGAATCTGTATGATTGATGAAGCAGGAATGTATTCCTGAGCTCATGATCAATCTGAGTTATAAAGGCACTTGTTTTGTGCTATGGACCAGTCAGCATGAGGAACCCTGTAGCAGTATATATTTTAAACCTGCAATATTATCAACAGTAGCTCAGTTTATTGGTTTGGAGCGTGAGAGCTGTATTCACACTCATAGCTGGGAGGGTGAAGAGGACTGGAGCTATAAATCCACCGCCATATAGGTCATGAGATTAATAGGTTATTGCGGATCGAAGTGTTGTGAGCCACAGCCATTTTTCATCCTCATAATTGGGAAGTGTTACAATGTGCCAGTTTGGGATTGTTTGGCCAGGACATTGTGCTGGAGTATTATCCAGATCATTTTGTGTGCGTGCGTGTGCGCACGTGTGTATATGTGTATACGGTTCCAGTCAGTTTTGATGCTGAAAATATCAGTAAGATTGATAGACAGCCTACAAGGTTGAAATGACAGTGTGATTGTTGTTGGTACTTTCACTTCGTATATCCCCAGATGGGGTAGGGAAATACACACAGTTTTTGATAAAACCAAGCATCGAGAGCTCTTTTGAGCAGACGCAGGCACAGTTTAGTTCTTTAATGCCAACTGATTGCTAATTTGGTTGTATGCAGTTTGTTTTTTTACATTTTTTATTTTTGGTTGCTTTTTTTTTTTTTGTGGCTGGTGCCACAAGAGCACAGCAAATCTTATTTGCAAATTCATTTCAGCATAAATTTGTGCTTGCACTACCATATCTTCAGACCAGTAGCACTTGCACAAAGATGAATAAAATTTCTTGCAACCACATTCTGTGAATGTACACTCTTTATATATTACTAATTACTAATTCAATGTATTTTGTTGAATTAATTTATTTGTATCAAATAATGACAAGCAACTCAGATGTGACTAAATTACTACCACGATATTAATGTGAAATGTATCTCTTTTTTTCACCATCTATAGAAATGTAATTCATCTTTCTTCTGTGGAGGCAGTGATAACCTGTCTAGGAAAATGGAGTGCTGCTCTGCTCATGCATACTCAGCTCTTCACTGGAAAGACAGAGTTTATTTGTTTGGGTATTGCTGCAGCACACTTAACCAAGCCTTTTCATCATCTGTTAGTTACAACCTTGCCCATTTTTTTACACTTAGTCATTGGTCATGAAATAAAAAAACATCTTATTGTTGCATTTGTGCTGAAACAATGTCGAGGACCCATCAGATACATGCTGTGTGTATGCAGATTTAGATCCTGGCCATATCAGTTAACAGTCAGTTTTGCCACTCTTATCCTGGTCACCTCAGCGCCAGAACATGCCATGCCTCCAGTTTACGATGGGAACTCCGCAGCCCAAGCAGCTTTCATCATGTGATTCCGATAAAAGTGAAGACCCCGTGTCGGCAGTGTGTATGAGCTTTGATTCCATCCTAATTGGATATGTGTTTGCCTCTGGTTGTACGGCTACAACTAATTAGGCTCAAGAGTGATAATTAAAATGATATAGCATGGCCCGTTAAAGAAGGAAATGTGCTTAGCGATCGCAATTAGGAAATTTATCACCTGTAAAGATCCTTTATTAGCACACATTTTTTTAATCTTCATGTCTGCATTAGGGAAGAGACCGTGTAAAATACGAAAAGGCTTTTACAAAAGGGATTGTTTTTTTTTTTTATAGACCTGTGATCCTCAGCGGCTGAACTCTTATCTGAGTTAGTGCTGTTCCTCCAGCGGCTAGCGCTCAACCCCGCTGGAGCTTCCTCATCTCCCCTCCACACACAGCACCATTTAAGTTTCATAAGTGTGATGCACCTTCACCGGGAGGCTCTGGCTTATTTGTGGCTCTGAATTCCCCTAATAAGAATTCTTCCACTAAATCCTTCCCTGGCCTCCAGTATTAAGCATTAAACACTTGAGTCTTGAGAGAGTAGAACACTTGATTACTCCAAAGAGATGTGACAAAGAAGAAATGTCGCACAGATGTATACAGCTTTTGTTTTAGAGTGTTCTAAATTCTCATTCTTCCTTTCTCTCTGCCTGTCTCTGTGTCTGTCTCTCTCTCTCTCTCTCCCTCTCTCTGTCTCTATCTCTCTCTCTCTCCCTCTCTGTCTTTATCTCTCTCTCTGTTCCTCTCTCTCTTTCTCTCCCTCCCTCCCTCCCTCCCTCTCTCTCTCTGTTCCCAGTTACCTTACAAATTGGAGTAACTTGGTGTGGGCTTCCTCTTGTATATTACTGCAGTTTCATAACCTCGGCTGTGGTACTGGAGTACCCCTGCACATTTTAATGTTTTTCTGCCTTACCACTCCCATTTGAACTCAGGAAGGGCTTGTTACTAAGGTGATTAGTTGGATCAACTGTTTTTCATCAGGGGAAAGACCATGGTCTGAAATAACTATTAAAATGCTGAGGTCTAGACCTCTTGGTTTTTTCCTCTTTTTCAAAAAAAAAAAAGATAGAGGAAACACAGACATCCTGATAATGTGCATGGAAAAGCACCTGTTTAGTCCTTAGGTTTAACTGCCTGCTGTTTTTATCCCCAGATCAAAAGCCACTGTGCTAACCAGAGGAACTTTGACTTTTTGTCATGATGTACATATATATACTGTACTATACTTCGATATGTGAGCTTTATGATATAAAAGCAAGTAACAATTAATAGAATACTTTTGACGTGCAAATCCCATAATAAGATTTTTAATTACATAAATATTAGTTTATCCATTAGTGATCCACCTTAAGGTTAGTTCAGCACATGCCCAATCAGTCACACCAAAAACTTTTAGCAGTTGAAAAAGATTGAAGGTGCTGACTAGGTCTGATCGAGCATCTGTGGGATGTAGTGGACACCCATCACCTGCAGCTAACATCTTGGTGCCAGATACCACAGCACACCTTCAGAGATTTTGTGGAGTTCTACCTTTGAAGGGTCAGAGCTGTTTTACCGGCACAAGAATGTATATACCATGGTATGGTTTTAAAGCTATGAATGCTAAGTGTATTTACAACTGTAAGAAAACTGGTGGACAGCTGACTGAATAATGATAAACAATCTAACAGGAATCATTCAGTTTTTGCTCCGGTAATCACAAGTCATGGAAGAATGAGAAATTAGCAAATGAAATGAAAAGGCACAAATGAAATGTTGGAATCCAAAAGTAACTAATGATTTGGTGAAAAGAAGTTAGAAATAAGCAGTAGGTGTTGTACACACATTTGGTGTTGTTGTTTATTCACTGTGTGAAGTAGATGACATTTCTGCAAATAGACCTCAGGACATAGATCTCAGATTTTGACCCTGGTTACCGCCCCGCACGGGACACAGGAATCCCCTGTCTCAGACCGTCACACTTGTTGTGTGTGACTTAACAGTTTCAACCAAAAAGTGAGGCTACAGCAAACCCAGTACTGTTAGTGTACTGTGTAGTGCTGTGCATACTATATTTCTATGTTGGGCTTTATGAGACCTTACACAAACATAACCACACATTCGCTGTAGATTTTAAATCAGTTTGCTGCAGTTTTACTCATGAAGTGCTTAAAGATGTTCCCTCTAGAACTTAACTACCACAATTACGCGCAGATTGAAAACACATTCATCTTGTAATAACATCTAGCGTATGCTAATTGATGGAGGGGTGAAGAAGGCTTTGGGTATTAATCGGTCATGTGTGGAATGAGAGGGGCGACGCACAGTGAAATTACATTAGCATAGATTTTCATTTCTAGACTCCACAAGCTGGTTCTGCGATTGATGCGCTTGCTAAACTGTTGCCAGTGGATGTCCCTTTCTACCTATCTCTCTCTCTCTCTCTCTCTCTCTCTCTCTCTCTCTCTCTCTCTCAATGAGCACTGAGGGGTTTTGAGCGTCTCGCCCTTGCTCACTCTCTCCAAGGTGGCCATCTCACTGTGGCTGCAACAGCAGCAGAGAAATTGGCTCTACTCAACGGACCAGGACGCAAGATAGCTGAAGCGCGAGAGTCAATTCCGAAAAGAAGTCTATCCAGAATTCCATTCCAGTATTGAATCGTCAATTTCCATTCAGGCTTACTGCTGTCCAGAATAGAAAATGTACGTGTGAGAGAGCGCATGCACTTATGGGTAGTGTCGCACAGGGTATGGCAGCTGTCTGCCTCTGAACTAGTAATGCGATGGAGTCAAAAGTGGAATTGGACAGAACCTGACCTTGGATCTACAGGCCGATGGTGCATGAGATAAATTCGTCCCGGTGTGCGTACCGCGGCCCAGCCGAGCCGGCCGGGGGCGGGTGTAATTATCAACAGAAGGCTGCCGAGATAAAGAGTTTGGAATGAGAGAGCGACTGGCACCCTGTGCCGCTATCTGAGCCGGGCCACGAGAAACGGTGGTGGGCGAAAGATGCTAACAAAACGCTGCCAACAAAAACCCGGCTTTGATGTCACACAGGCCTGCCTGAGCCCTGACAAAATGTCACCTTGTACACTAGACATGAAAGCACAGCACAGGCAGAGGCAGGGATGTGTGTGTGTGTGTGTGTGTGTGTGTGTGTGTGTGTGTGTGTGTGTGTGTGTGTGTGTGTGTGTGTGTGCGTGTGCGTGTGTGTGTGCGTGTGTGTGTGTGTGTGTGTGAAAAACCTGCAGAATACTTAGCCATTCATCAGGAATACCCTTATTGCTTGTCAGAGTGTTGTCAGATGGGTGAAGCCGGTTTGTGATTTTATGAGAAGGCTAATTTCCCTTAACCTGGAAAACCTCTCACCCCAGACTGGCAGCAGCTGCCATTTAGCCACATGCCATGTGATCCAAGCAGCTACTGAGAGGTGTGGATAATAGGCTAAGCCTTGAGCCCAGCTAGACAGGTAGGTGTCCTGAGGTGATAGAAAATACCTCCTGGCTTTCAGCGTTTCGCTAATACCATGGTCCATTTTTTAAGGATTACAGTCAGGAGACGTGACTGCAATACCAACCGCAGCCTGACGCCTCACGGGCCTCTCCAGCCTTCTCATGGAATTTGAAATGCAGTGGTTCGCAGCCCTGGTTCTGGATTACCCTTGCTCTACACATTTCATGTTTTATTTTCCTGCTTTAACACACCAGCCTTGGCCCAAGAATGGCTAATTAATTAAGGTATGGATCAAGAGTGTTAGGACAGTGGTACTTAACTCAATGTTCTGGGGACTCGCAAATATTCCCTGGCTTAACTGACCTGATCCAGTTCATCCAGTTACGTAAGAGCAGGGTACTCAAGGACCACAACTGAGATCCAGAATTATAATCATTAGAGCGGACTCATCTCCCATTAATGTGGAAGTGGGTGAGCAGTTGCAGGGCTTTGTCCCATATTCACCTGCCTGGGCAGCAGCTGTCAGCCATGCTGCTAGAATAGCTCCTGGATCTGGAGCTTCACTGGCTTGAATGATGGCTCGCTGATCGTCACTCTGATTTCAAACTTAATTAACCTACATGTCAGCACATCATTTAGCCATATCGGCCGGCAGATCTGCAGAGAGAGAGAGAGAAAAGAGGGCAATGAGACAAAGAGAGGAAGCAGAAGTTGTGGTTTTAAATTGCAACAGTGAAGCAACAAGAAATGGATCACACTTCGCTCCAAGTACACATTTCAGAGTATAGCTTTGGATCAGATGGGAATCACACATCGCTCCAAGTAGACAACAGTTCGTAGTGGAACACTGTTGAACAGGAGATGAGGCGTTTATTTATGGGCTAGATTATCACCCTGGCCCAAGTGGGCTCCACTCTAATTCCAGCTGTCTAGCAGAAAAGCGGGGACCAGGTGCACTGAAGATAAATGTGCCTGTACAAATTGCTGGCCTAAACAAAACGAGTGACACAGCAATGATTGCAGCATAAGAGAAACGCTGCTATACCACTGATGTTGCAGAAGCACAACAAACTTTGGTAAGTCTGACCCCATTGTTGTTGGAGGGCCTATTGTTAGCGTGGCCTGAGAGTACAGAAGTGCTGAGGGAAGTAAAATCACCCTCATCCCAACATTACTACGAATGGACAAGGGATAGTGGTCTGCCGGTGCAGAGCAGTGGATGACTTTCTGCTCGTTTACGACTGTGACATTTCATGGAGGGTGGCGCTCAGACGACGGCTGGCCCCTACGCCTGTCGTGAAAAATAGCCGACACATGCATGTTGATGCCGAGGAAAAAGGTCAGCGCTGTCTCAGTGGACCTAATCACCCGTTAGCCCTCTCTCAATGAGTAGCGCTCCTCTTTAGACTGCTGTAACGAGAGGTGGGGGGAGGGCCTTGTGTATGTGAATGTGTATTAACTTCCAATGAACCACCTGCCACACCGGACGAGTATTTGAGCCAAAGAACAGTGTTTTTTTGCTTGCCTCATTAGGTTTCTGTCCCTCTTAGCAGACTGTAGGGGGATGTATGTGTCGAGCGTATTCGTAAGGGACTATTGCTCTGCGTTTCCTTCTGTCTGTCTGTCTCTCTCTCTCTCTCTCCCTTCCCCTCTGCACTGTTTAAAGCCCTCATTAGCTCTGAGGGGCCACAGGGATTAGCTGTGTGCTGGAGTTCGAGCTGCAGCTCAGAGCAGGGCCATGGTCAGATAATGGTGTTTGTTTAGCCATTACACAGACGCCTCTTAGCTTTGAGGCTCAGGTCCTCCGGACACCTCCATCAAAGGGTGTTGGATGTGAAAAGACTCTTGGCTTAATCCCAGCATGTTAAAAACTTTGACATGGGCATGTCCTTTCAGGACCTGCGTTACTAATTGTAAAATGGTCATTTTGGTGCTATATTTACTTGTTTGTGTAGGAAACACTAGATTTTGATTTAAACCTTTATATAAAAGTTAATGCGATTGGTGGAGTCCTAGCTAGTGAGTGTGATTGGATACTACACAACCAAATTTCGGAGATAACTGTTTTAAACATATGAAAATGTAATAAAGTACAAACATCCGACTATAGTTCGAAAATTGTTCTATTTGACTGACTCTATTTGAACATATATAGAATCAGGAACAAATATATATATATTTAATTCTGGTTGTTTTAATTCTGCTGTGTGTTGTTTTACCCTTTTGACTAATTTTAAACTTCTGACATGATGGATGTGCAGAAGCTTATTTAAGGCAAGGTCAGACTAGACCTGAGTAAGATGCAACTGCTCAGTTCCTATAATCCTATAAGCTGTCGTGATTAATCACTGGAATTTGTTTTGACCTCTATTCCGAGACATGCATATATACGCATACTCCGGACCCCAAAAATGAGGAAGACAGGCTGCAGTTTTCTTGTCTTGTATGCTATGCAATCTACAAATGAAGGATTACAAATCTCCATTCTAAGATATTTACTGAATATAGGTCAGAATTCTCTACTTATTTACTTTCAGTCTCACAATGTCTTGGTCCTTTTTGATCTTTTTTTCTGTTGACTTATAAACAACCAATTATTTGTAAACAACTGAATGAAATTTGAAGTATCTCACCCAGAATAGTTTAAAACTACTAGTGTTTTATTTGCATATTAGAAAAATTGTGGATTTGGAAGAGTAGCCTGTTATTTTCTCATGATAAGAGCAAATCATAATTGTGAAAGTCTTTACTCTTGCGATCTCTGAGCATTAATGTCTAGTCTGTATTTATGTATCAGCCTGGGCTCCTGTTTTTGGCAGTAACTCAGCTTGAGGGTATCTTTAGATTCTGGCCTATTTGCACAAGCTTAAGGACATGTTTTCTAAGAACACAACAAAGAGCTTCTGTAAGTGACTCTGGGTGAGATTACCTGCTAAATGCTTTAAATGTAGTTTAACTTTATTAACTTACCACCTCCTTCTATACCCTCCAGGCTGCCATTGCCCATGCTGTTCTCGATCTGAGCCGCAGTCTGCATGGCAGCCGCTGGTCACTGGGCCGTGTGCTGCTGCGTGCAGGTGGGAGACAGATGGCAGTTTAAAAAGAGCAGGAAAACCATCTCATTGGAGTAAAAACTGCTTTCTGACCCCCTGCTCTGCTTTCCCAAAACCCAGACAAAGCCACCCTCTCACTCCAGCTATCACATAAATGCAACTGTCTCTCTCTTCACTATCACGCTGAAGGAAGCTCACCGCTTCGGATCCAAGGGCTGTTTAGTGTTCTTGGAGGGGCGTATAAACTCTTGCTTTCAGGATTCAGCAAAGAGAAAAAGAGATTGCAATCTCAGGCTTTTTAAGTGACACAGCGTTTGTTTAAGTATTGTCCCTGGCCTTGAAAGACTGGGCCATGAGGCTGGAGATAAGAGCCGACTTTTGAAAGCAGCGCTTCATCAGAAGTGGATCAGTATTCCCCTTGAATCTGTGGTGACAAAGGAGTGAAACACTGCTGTATTACCACTTGCTGCATGGCTCATTGGCCTTCATGAGTGCCAAGTTCAATCATTAAAGCCAATAAGGTGTGTAATAGATTTCTTCCATGACTTCTTAATTGTATGGAGTGTGTACAGAAGTATTAAGGAGAGAGAGAGAGAGAGAGGGGAGAACAGAGAGAGAGAGAAGAGCATACAGAGAAAAAATTTACACATCCTCTGCTATCCCAGAATTTAATCAGGTTTAGTTTGGACCAGCTGTGGCCAAGGCTTGCACATGGCATGCACACGTCAACAAAAACATCCATCCACGCACCACACACATACACAAAGCAGAATATCTGTCAAGAGCAAGCTCATTCAGATTGAAGAGAGGCCTAGCACCCTCAAGAGATTGTGTGTGTGTGTGTGTGTGTGTGTGTGTGTGTGTGTGTGTGTGTGTGTGTGTGTGTGAGTCATGACAGAGTTTCTATATTGTGTCTCTGATTGTGGTGAGTTGTTATAATAATAATAATAATAAAAATAATAATAGTTTGGAATCCCTTGCCTGTAATATCTTAAATAATGTCTATAAGAATAAAATAAGTAGATATTCCAGACACTTGGCCAACAGATATTTTTTTAAATATTTTATTCAGTTTTTAAGGTTCTGTGGGCATGAAGTTAATAAATCATAAATATTACACTGTAATTATCTTTATCATTTAAAAATTTCAAATGACATGCCCCCGCTTTTGAAATATGATGAATTCTTGATGTTAATATAATTGTAACTTTTCTCAGCCCTTTTAGAATAATCTACGGCTCCATTCATCACTGTGGATCTTCCTGACGTCCTAATTATATCACGCCTGTGAAGTTGCTCAGGAATGTCTGCAACCTGATAGATTTTATATAGTTAAAAACTTTAGAATGGTCATGTATATAAAATTCATGAATTCAGTTGAACATTGCAGCTGAAATTTTGATCCTGAATTCTCCCCACGCCTGTGTGTGTGTGTATGCATGTATTTGTGTGTGATGTCAGTATAATGTATTAGTAAATGCTAACCTATATGTTTCTTGCTGACAGTGCTAATCAAATAAAATGCATTTTGAACAAAGTCAACCGAGAACAGAGTTTTTAAAAAGCTGAAGGTAAACCTAGCAGGTCTTTCTGGTGACTACTTCAATTTCCCAGTAATGTATATTTGTCTATTTTGTCTAACGGTATGTCTTTTCTACTTATTGACTACTGACCAGGGGCTGTATTACAAAAATTTCCTGTCTTAAGCATAAAGTTTAAAAAGATGATTTAAGTTTTTTGACAAGCAAATCCTGTCATACACAACTATGTGGACAACCGTGTCAAAGAAATTCCCAAAAAGGACAGGATTATAAAACACAAAGTTTTCCTGATTTCATGTGTGCTTGAACTCACTAATATATATGAACTTTAATAAGAATAACGATTTAATATGAAAGAAACTTTAATGAGGATAACATTTCTCCAACAAAACATATAGGGTCTCTCTCTCACACACACACACACACACACACACACACACACAGTTACTCACTTCGCTTTGAAAATCACCTTTAGCGAAAAAATGAAGTGCAGTTGATAACTGTATCACAAACGGCATAGCCTCGTGCTGCCGGGTCAGCCTCCCCAAAGCTGGGTGGACCTCTATCTATAATACACTTTTCTTAATTCAAGTTAGGATAGGAAAATTGCCTTGAAAATTTCCCAGTTGTTCTGTAATGGCTTTTTTCCTAAATAAGATCCTGAACTGCCGATACCATGGCTACCACACAGTTAAGATTTTCAAGTTTTGAAGATACGGCCCCAGCACTTACTGCTTGCAGAGTTTATTGGATATGTATTTCAGAATCAGAATCAGAATCGCGTTTATTGGCCAAGTATGTGAGCGAACACATACAAGGATTTTGATTCCGGTAGATGGTGTCTCTCAAGTACAACACAAAATACTATATTGCAGAAGTATATGCCAGAGTGTACATAAAGTGCATTTGCAGTGCTGCAGGTGTTTTACAGTGAGACAGTTCAGCTGTTTAGGAGGGAGAT
>JBBPDH010000124.1:14003584-14014937 GCA_037974565.1 Clupeocharax schoutedeni
TCTACCAAACTTCAGACTTGGCACAATGCAGTCAGACAAGTACCGTTCTCCTGGCAACCGCCAAACCCAGATTTGTCAAACAGTTCGTCAGATGGTTAAGCATGATTCATCACTCCAGAGAACGCGCCTCCACTGCTCTGGAGTTCAGTGGTGGCTTGATTTACACCACCGCATCCGAAGCTTTGCATTGCAAAGACTAGAAATTGTGATATTTGTAAAGTGCTTTGATCATCCTGCTCCGCCATTGAGAGAACGACAGCTCAGATGGCCTGATCTGGAATTAGGCCTGTATGTCATCATACGGGGAAAGGTTACCTCCCCTTTCTCATGCTTTGCCCATCCAGAGAATTTCGGCCCTTGCTGAACGCCGGAAAATTAAATCTGAATCACTCTCCTTGGCTCAGCTACAAACCTCAGACAAGTCAGTCAACCTAACGCTATATAATTGTGTTGCTTTGCTGTATGTGGTTTCCTCGCTTTTTTACTGTGGCTGTAACATCAGCTCTGCAGCTAACAGCCCAGTTAGCAGGCTGCTGTAGCACATGTAAAGGTAGATAATATCCGGTACATGTGTGAATACACACATTAACTTGAGAGTTGTACTTCTTTGTTATTTGGATAACCTTCCTGCTGTTAGGGTTATGGTCCATGCGATATCTGCCTTTCTCCTCATTGAAACAACTTTAAGTGATCACCTCTGCAAACCAGGGTGATCAGATGAGAATGGGTCAAATTTGAGGAGTCTTACAGCAACGGGGAATAGGGTCTTTTACCAGCTAGCTGGCCCTTCCTCCACCCCCACCTTTCTCTGACTCTCTCCTCCTCATTGTTATTTAAAGCTACAGACACAGAAACGGGACGTCATCTGGAAATCTCATTGTGGGACTGGCTCGAAGTGGCTGTAATTCTGCCACAGGGCTGAATTTTGGAAAGAGACAGAGAACACGCCTCCACTGCTCTAGAGTCCAGTGGTGGCCACTTTATTTATCCTCCGGGATAAATAAAGTTCTCTGATTCTGATTCTGATATAGTATTGGGGGACCACTAAAATCTATATAAAAGCATTTAATAAATCAGCATGTCATTGGACCTTTAAATAGATCAACAGAAAGAACTATGGTATTACTTATTTTAGAAATGAAATAAAGTTTAACTCAACCAGATGCTAATTCTAAACTTTTTTGCTAGAAAATAATCTAGCAAGCTTGACTACACATAAAGAGCTAATGTATGCAAATGCACCCTTAGCACACATTTAAATGCACAAATGTTGTTCTTATTCCTCATTTTTCCCATGGCGTCTGCTCATGGTAGAGCCTTTAAGCCAAGGGAGGGCTGAGTTGGCTTGTCTTAAATGTGCAAGTGCCCTTTTTTAGAGGCAGTGCACTGATGTGATTGGCCTCTCTGGGGCCAGTGTGTATTGGTAGCAGCTGCCTTGCTGCCTCTCAGAGCTGGCTCGGTTGCCTTGGCGAGCTGCTCTCCCCCTCAGTCAGTCCAATTGAAATAAATGAAGTGCCAGTCCCGACAGTGGGGTAATTGTTCATATGGAAATTGGATTGCTGTTGTCACACAAGCCTTTCCAAAGCACCTCTGTAACCATTTTCCCTCTGCCCCCACAGCGAGGAGGTCCTGCTCTAACACACTTAACAACTTTAATTCCTCCATTTTATTGTCTACGCAATAACAAAATGTTCATTATCTCAGTATCATCTGTAAAACAGTTGCTTCAGCTGCCCTCTCAGTGGGAGCTGTTCACCCCCACTCTCATCTGTTGAGTCCATGCTTTATCAGGGTTTAGCAGACTACCAAAACATGACTGATGGAGACGATCAGTCAGATAAAGAAAGAATTTCAAATGAGAGCTGCCCGTTCTCTTTCACTCTGCGGGTAGTGGTTTAGGGCTAAAGATAATTTAATAGCTTTCACTCCTGTGTCCATATGTGTGTCCGTGCGTGTGATAGCTTAAGATGAAGTCTTCAGCTGTCATTATCGAGACAGCAATCTTTCGAAAGCAGCATCTGAATGCATTACCATCCAATGGAGAAAGCATCTATTACACTTTCAATTGGAAATCTGCTCTGTGTGGCCATGAATATGAAATTATATCCTGCTCATTGTTCGTCACCCCCCCACCCCCACCCCACACTTCTTATTTGACAGGCAGATTTAGCTGTTGAGGCCTTTCTGCAGGACACAGGCTTAGCTACATGCTAAGTGTTGCCTTTGAATATAAAAGTTGGAGCTTTTATTTTGAGGATTCCTTTCAAACTGATACTGAAGAGTTGGGGTCATGTGCACTCATTGCCATTGTAATACCCCTCACTTGCCTCCACAGGCCGCTGTCATCTGCTATTTTGACTTCCAGAGATTCCATGAGTGCTAAACGGAGCCTGCACCGGTTTAGCTCTGCAAAGCTGATGGGTTTAGATTTTACCCAGGGGTCAATGGCAGGGCATCTGTCTCTTCCACATGAGAAATCCACAACCATTCAGACAGCTCCATAGCCTCACTGGCCTCCAGAGGTGCATTCAGTCGCTCTCTCACATACATCTGTGACATCACCTTGTCTATCACTGCTTTAACGTCTGAGGACTTCCATTGGAAGCAGGCTTGTATGGAGCCTCCCGCGGAGCCTGGAGTCTAGACTGCTTGTATATAGAGTGACAGTAGTTAAGGAGACAGTGCTTTAGCCTTCCTCGCATTCAATCTTTTATTTCAGTTCTGCCGGCTACATAATAGTACAAAGCAGTAGAAATGACTAGATAAGCTCTTCAGGCAAAAACACACTAATGAGTCTATCCTTGGTGCTTTTTCTCGTTGCGCTCTTCTTTTTATCTCTCGTTTCATGTTCTGTTTCTTTCCCTCTTTCTTCTCTCTGTTTTTCCATATTTTTCTTCTCTATTGCTTTACCTCTCTCGCCCTCCCTCCCTCTTCCTCTCCCTCTCTTTCTTCTCTCTCCATCTCTTTCTCTCCTTTTCTTTCTCTTTCTACAAATTTTCACCACTTCTGATCTCTTTGCCCTTGAAGTTGGCTTATATTAGCACACATTTTCTTTTTTTCCCCCCTCTTTACCTTCTTTCATTCTTTTTCTTGCCCTCCATCTCTCCCCCCTGTGTCTTTTCTCTTTCTCCTGAAGGTACGCCTCCTGTTCTCCAGGACCATTATAATTTAACAGTGTGGGCTTTCTGGCAGAATCGCTCCAGATGCGCCTGGCTCATTAGCAATTGGCTTGTTTCATTATTATTTATCGCTGCCAATTTGCGACGGCATTTGCTTCAGGCTCATTTTCCAGTGCAAAGTTAAATTTAGAAGTGGCGGTTTGTTTCCAAGAGCTCTAGTGATGGTGATGAAGTTATGCGCTGTGCATGAGCGTAAAGAGTGTAGAGAAGTATGAAAGCGGATAGTGCTACTATGTTTTCTTCCTTTCTGATTGGATTGTGCAGTGCTCCGGTGTGACACCTGTGTCATTGTGCCAGTGTTGCGCTGGTTCTCCTGAAGCCTTTGATGGCAGGCGAGCTCCAGTCCCCAGGATTAGGAGTGTGGAAGGGTGATGAAAAGACATGAAAAGTGTTTGGGGAGTGGAGGCGTGCCAACGAAAAAGGAGGGAAAGAAGAAGTGTTCAGGATTTTCATTCTTCACAGCACTCAGTGACCCCCCCCACCCAACCCAACATCTGAAAGAAATTTGTATAGAAGCATACTTTGTTGGGCGAAGTGAGCGATTTGCATGAATAAGCAAATGATTCTTTGATGTTATGCTCTGTACTGTAAGAGAACGAAGATGAATTTCTGTCACTGTAATCACAAGATTCTCTTCCTCTCCTAAAGTTTCTGTCAGGGAGTAGTTCCTCAGCACATGTTTTAATAAAGAGATTTGTGTCTTTCTTCACACTTTTCAGCAAGAGAGAGGTATACTGCAGAAAAAAATACTGCAGTTTTTCAGCAAATAAACTTAGAATAAGCCTCTGCTCTTCTATTTTTGTTAGATTTTTTATAGTTAAATTTTGGCAGATCTAGTCTATCTGTCTATGGTCCTATAAGACACATTTCTATTTCATACTGTGAAGCGTAGTGCCAATTCATTTCATCTTCATTACACATTTAGCCATGTAATTCAACTAAGATTCTTGTAAGCATACTGACACTGATTGAATTTAGGCATTTAGTTAATAGGAATGGACTTTCAACTTTTCTCTGTTTTGTCTTATAGCTTGGTGCATCCTGTGCATCACAGCAAGTTTGATGGATTAATGTCGGTGTTTCTTGACCTTTTGTCTTGCATTAGGAACAGAGGCAATGTGTCAGGCTAATCGGATAAAAGATGACGTATGTGAGATTTTTAAGTGAGGTCTCCACTAGTGATCTATACGTCTAAGTGTCATTTCCTTTGTGTCCAGCAGCTTGGTATTGAATTAGGGTTTGGGCCATGGGACTTAACTTGTGCTCTCTGTAAAATCTCTGATCTGTCTTCTTAGATTAGTAGTTAATCATTAGTGTTGCTTCACAGACAACTGGGACCTCATCACAGATTGCTGGCCATTTTGTGTAAAGGTAAGCTCAGCCTCACTGACCCGGGTTTACGACTAAAGGAGCAATAATTGTCCTTTACAGGCTGATGGTATAGAAGATATAGGGTGCAAATCAGTGGCATTTCCAGGGTACAGGGTATTTCCAAAGTACTTTCTAGAAAATATTAACTAAGGAATAAAACACCAGAAATACGTAATAAGTTATCGTGACAGTTTATGTTTATATTTTCATCGCACTGTTTGGGGATTTCAATGACAGACACTGTAAAACGTACAGCGTGATGACCTTAATTTAGTATCTAACATTAACTGTCATGACATTAAATATTAGAGCATCTGCTGTGATGTGTTTATGGCAGTGTTATATAGAAGAGCTTGGGGTATGTTGGGCATGGGTTCTTACTGATTGTGTAAAAAAAAATTTTCACAAATATTACCAGTTGATTCAACTGATTGATTGAGATTTTTTTTAATTATTTGTTTAACTGAGTAATTATGCACTGGAAGTGTGACTGACAAGGGCCACACAAAACATTAGTTACTCCTATGAGCATAATAGGGCCCAAATAGTTTTTGAGCACTCCATCCAAACTGCTGATTCCCATTGCTGTACACACAGCAGAGAATATCTTTAGTCCTCTCCAGAGGCAGGCAAACAGAGAAACATGGATTGCCATTGCTATGAAGAGCACAAACCACACATGCCTCCTTGTATCGCTGTTTCAAACTGTTGTTGAAAATTGTTTAAGGGAATGAATTAAAAAGGGCAGACACAGTTACCTGGAGAAATGGAATTTAAAATAAATGAGCTTCATTCTCAGAAGGGGCCAAAAAGAGACTGGGATAAAGCAGGGCAATAGAAGAACGGGAGCTTTTATGGAAATGAGAGTGTGAGCTGAAATTAACAGAGCCCTGGGGGGTGCATGGATAATGAGTCATGTGCGTGGTCAGAGTTGCAGGGGAAAGACAGGTTAACATAACATAACAGCCATCCACGCTCAGACGGGTGGGATTTTGTCAGGGTTTTGGGTTTGACAAGTGTGCCTCTAGGTTTAACTGTCTAACTAGAAAAAGAAGAGCAGAAGCCGCACTGCTGCTGACGGCACCACCTGTAGAGTTCTCTAGAGGATGAACATTGTGTGTGTGTGTGTGTGTGTGTGCGCGCATAAGAATGTGTTTTTATGCTTTCCTTACGAGCAAGGCACTGTGTGCCCTCTCAGTGGTCTGTCTGTGTTGACGTGTATGTGTGTGTGTGTGTGTGTGTGTGTGTGTGTGTGTGTGTATCTGTGAGTTGGATTGCCTTGCTGTCATTTATATGTAATGAAATAAGCAACAGATGATTGACTGTGCTCGAGCAGCTGTGACCAAACTAAGATTAATGTCCTCAGAGAGAGAGGGAGAGAGAAAGTGTTTGTGTGGCGGGTGTTGGGATGTGGGGAGGTTTACTTTGTGTTGTAGTCAGATATCTGAAATTTCTAAATCCTCCCTTAGAATCTGTTAATGCTCTACTTAAACAACCTGTAGCTCATTTGGAATACTTAAACAGAAATCCAAAAGTCCTCCAAAGTCCATTGGAGTCTGAAGCTGGGGATATATTTGAGGCATTTTTTTATTCAAATCTCAGTCGTTCTTAAAATATTTTACCTTTTATTGCTGGCTGCCATTTATCTTAAGTTTCATGTGCTATCTTTAGGTGCTGTAAACAAGTATTTAATTCATTGTATTTCTCTCTCTCTCTCTCTCTCTCTCTCTCTCCCTCTCACCCACAGAGATGGCAGGTTGGGTGCAGATGGTCCTGTTCTTATTGTGGTCTGTTTCTATGGAGGGCTCTGCAGATCTCTGTGAGTTTCCCACAGAGACTCACATCAACAATGTGGTTCAGGACCCTGCGACAGGCAGAGTTTACCTGGGTGCCATAAATGCCATCTACCAGCTTGATGCTTTTCTCAAGCTGGAAGCCAAAGCTGAGAGTGGGCCAAAGAAGGATGCACGTACCTGCACGCCGCCCGTCTCCACCTGCACATCCACCGAACTTAAAGACACCAACAATGTCAATAAACTCCTCTTGGTTCACTCCACAAACGGATCTCTGATAGTGTGTGGGAGCGTATACAGAGGCATCTGCTCACTTCTGAATCTCAGTAATGTCAACCAGCAGATCTATTACAGTGACAGCAAAGGGGAGAGAACGTATGCTGCCAGCATTGAGGAGAGTGTCTCAGTCGTGGGCGTCATGGCAACGTTCCAATTCAAAGATGACCTGGATAAAAAGCCGTTTAACGTCTTCCTGATTGGTAAGGGCTACGGCAGCCAGGAGGACAACCCTAAACTCATCACCACACGTATCTTAGAGAACTATAAGGAGTTTGTGGTGTTTGAGAGCATAGTGGAGGCCTCTCAAGTGCAGGCCATCCCCTTCGCCCCCATGTATCAGCACCAGTTTCGCTTTGCCTTCAAGGACTCTGGCTTCGTCTACTTCCTGTTTTCCCGCACACGGGGTGGAACGGACAACAAAAACTTCACCTTTGTGTCACGAATGTGCGAGAAGGACGAAGGCTATTACTCCTACACTGAGCTGCAGTTGAACTGCAGTGGAAATGGAGTTCAGTATAACAAAGTGCAAGCTGCATACGTAACTGAGCCAGGAAAAGAGCTGGCTCGCGCCATGCTGGATTCTGGTCAGTACGGCACTGTTACAGTCTGGGATAAAGTGCTGTTTATAGTGGCCAGTCCAGATGGTGAGGATGCTACAGACTCCGCGCTTTGCATGTATCCACTAAAGCGCATTAATGAGCGGGTGAAAGACATCCTTAATGCCTGCTATACTGACTTTGGGAAAATTGGAGGAAGACCAGCTGTGTATAGCCCCTACAACCCCAGCACAGACAATCATTGTGAAAGTCGTCACACTGTAAGTTGCACAGTTACAACAGATTAGTTTGTAGCAGTGTTCCTGTAGCCAGTCCTCAGGGCTCAAAGAAAAGTCAAATTTTTGCTCTAATCCAGGTCCACATTTACTTGTACCAGGTACTGAGGGCTCTTGGTTCAAGTGTGTTGGAAGCTGGGATAGAGCAAAAATATGACTCTGATCTAACACCTGACCTAACAAATTAAGGGTAAGGCTAGGGTCTTGTCAGCAACTTTAAAATCCAATTTGGATTATAAAATAAGCATCTTGATAAGACAGTAAATTCTTACTTTTATTTTGAGCCTTGCAGTTAACAGTGCATAAGTAAGTAAGTTTGGATAGAATAATAATTGTTTTCTTTTTTAATGTCATTATTATTTATTAAAGAACAATGTTTGTTGTCTGTGTGCCTGCCCTGCAATGCATATGCGTGTAATCTGTAAGCTGTCATATGTGCCATAGACACATCAGCACTGCCATATGAAGTAGCTCTACAAGCATGTAACAAAAATGCTAATGACTCAGCCCTATTCACTGCCGACTACAGCCTGATAAAATAACTAACTTGAGTACACAATGAACAAGGATCATAAACTTCTTAAACACAATTAATAACACTCAATTCATTTATGCGCACAACAGCAGAAGTAACCAATAAAACAGCTTCACTCAGTGCTCCCTTTCTCCAGAGCATGCAACATTGATGGGGCCAGAGCAACACTTTTTTACCCAGCACAGCATTTTACTCAGATAACGTGGATCCAAATGTTTTTTCACACTGTATTAATAAGGAAATGTAAAGCATATTTAAATGAGTTGAAATATAAATTGGTTGGACACCCATACACTTGGCACATTATCAAAGCATAGCCAGTGTGTTGCAAATAATAGTTTTTTTGAGGAATAGTTGATTGGAACTTGGTTCTACAAAAGTAGAATTAGGCTTTCCTTGTGCAACAGGTGCCACACTCAGTAACAGTAATATGGTCCATAGAAAGCATAACAAGAATTGAGGATAAAGGAGCCATCATACGCACCATTCAGGGGCTTCTGTCCAAAAATAGGAGGTACTGTCTATTAGCAGCTTTTGTTATCACTTTTCTAAGAGGTCAGTTTGAACAGGACCGCTATTACTAGGGTTGCTGCACATTCCACGAATTAAGAAAGGGCACTACATTCTGGAACTATTTCTCCTGGACATTGCAGATTGGTGCTGGATAAAAATCACGGATCATAGGTCAGACTAATCCAGCTTAAATAGTTTTTAGAGAGTAACTCCTGTGTGCAAGTCACAGTTCTGACTGTGGGTCTATAGCTGATTCTTCTGAGACTCTAATGAAGCTTACAACTCTCTCTCTTTCTTCCATTGCAGAAGGACATTGTGGAACAGAATAAGTGTGGAGCAGAGTTTCTCCGTTACCCACTAGCTAGCAGACCACTGTTTGCCCTGCAGGCAGAGGCAGTCTTTACACGACAAGGTCGAGGTCATCTGACTGCAGTGGCCATTGCTGTGGAGAACGACCACACCATAGCCTTTCTGGGAAACAGCATGGGAGAGGTGGTAAAGGTAAGCATTACTGCATGAAAGGCAAGCAGTTTCCAGATCCTTTGTGAAAGCAGTCGTGCTCCTTGGCCTTTGGCTTGGTAGAATGCACATTTTCAGTTTGAGTTCCAGCTAAGTTAGATTGGTTGCACAAATTTAAAAAGAGGAAATGAATGGTGGCAATTAGTCTTCCAAAACCAACAGCTTTGTACCATAGCAGGGCTATAAAATAAGGATTTTGGCAGGTAAGAGATTCTGTGTACCACTTATGTAAAGTCATTTGCCACTAATAAAGTGTGTATTGCAATAATTGCCATGTCCGATTGCATGCTTGATAAACATTGCACATTTGGTTGGTAGACAAATCTGGCATGTTTTCTTTATAGCAATGCATAAATCACAAGAAAATAACTCAAGCTTATTGTGATGGCAGCTGCCTCTCTAAGACACTCTCTGAATATACCCTGATAGTGACTAATTACAGTAGATTTGTTTTCAGATTATGTGTCAGCCCTCTCATGCAGCATCCAGTTTCAGGAGGGCACTGAAGCCTGCATGGTTTCTGCCTTTCATTAACACCATAACTCTGGCAGGTTAAATCAAGAGGAGAAACCTAGATTGGAACGCTAGCATCTTCCTTTCACTCAACCAGGGCTTGCCTGCTGCAGCATTACTCATAATGAAGAGTCCAAAAGGCTATTTCTAGAGGTGTTGAGCAGATTCCTGGAGGTTGTGGTCATTAACTGCTTGTAGACCATTAGTTTGGGAATGACAATTTGTCAGGTGTGTCTCAGGTGTGTGGGATGCTGTGTGTGTGGGTTTTTGCGGGGTGGGAAAGGATGACGAATGTGTCTTGTCCCATGCTGCACTGTATAATTGTAACCTGCTCCATGTCTATTGTTCTCCGACTCTGCAGGTTCATTTGTCAAGCAGTCCGGAGGTGTGCATCAGGGTTCCCGGGGACACAGCGGGTGAACGCGTGAATAAGAACCTTTTCTTTGACAAGACTCAGAGCCACCTGTACATCACTACAGAGAAAAAGGTGCTGCACTAAAGCCATTAATCATGACATTAAGTCTGTGTGTGTTTTGTAAAAGGGTTCATTTCTCTGCCTGTCAGTAATTTTTGATGTTGCAGAATATGCCCTTGTGTCTTCCCCGTACAGCGCCGACTGGTGTGGCATGCATGGTTTTAATGATATTAATGTCTAAGCAAGAAAGGTATGCCTTAAAGTAAGACTAAATCAAAGGCTTTCATGCTGTTTTTGTGGGTGTTTAGATCACTAAGGTGCCAGTGCAGTCATGCCATCAGAAGACTGACTGCAAGTCCTGTGTGACCCAGAAAGACCCTTACTGTGGCTGGTGTGTCCTGGAGGGCAGGTGAATGTTTTGTTTTATTATAATGTTAAATGTAAGGCTAATATAAGTGGTCGGCATCTTAGATTAAGATTGTCACTGTTTATGGGGGGAAACCAATAACACAAAGGAAGTTGATTTCAAGTACATTTAAAGCATTAATTTTGGTCCAATTCATTTTTCACTAAATATAAAGGGTAACTGCTGTAGATTTCAGTAAATATCTGAATATCAGTAAAATGAAGAATTCAGTAAAATCATATCTGAGCATGTAAAATTGAATGCTCAGATAGTGATTGGTGAAATAGGAGCTTTGTAAAAAGGGTTTTGGGATCTTGGGCACCCACACTGCATAAAGACCTTGTTAAGAGATTTTGGAGAGGTTTGTATGGTGTGTGGGTGCATTACACAGAAATAGGATTTGACTGAGCACCTAATTCACAGAACATCTTTTATGTGATTATTAGAAACATTGTGTAAGTGCCTACTGACATTTTAACAAGAAATAACTCAATGCAAGTGGTCAATATATAGTGCCATACAGTCAGAAAAAAATTGCTCAGCATCTGAAATAGTGATGGTAATGGTGGAGCAGGGAAGGGGGCAAATACAGTAACATTTTCTTTAAAGGCTCCTTCTCCAGAGGGACTACATAGCACAAGAACTAATAACATATTTATAGAGCAGTTTTTGAATATTCATAAACAACTTATGCCAGTAATCACAAAATGGCGTAATATTCTTAATGAAGTAAACAACTCTGTGTTGACATATGACACCTTAAACTATTATTAAATACATTTGTTTAATTTGTAACATTGTTATTAGGGGTGTGACGAGATCTCGTGGTACGAGATCTCGCGAGATCAGATTGGTCTCACGTCTGGTCTGCGTCTGGTCTCGCGTGACGATATCCTTGCGTTACTAAAAGCTGTGTCTGTAAAGAAAACGGAAAGAAATTCAGTTCGCATGAAAGAGCAAACAACCCTCTCTCTCTCTCTGTATCTCTCTCTCTCTCG
>JBBPDH010000124.1:14080871-14108159 GCA_037974565.1 Clupeocharax schoutedeni
GAAGTCACCACTAATATGAATCTAATATGAATCATCTCTACAGGTTTCAAAGCAACACATGCTGCTATCTAGACATCTTTTTCAGGAAAGACCTTGTTCAGCAAGACAATGCCAAACCACCTTTTGAATGTATTACAACAGTGTGGCTCTGTAGTGGAAGAGTCCAGTATCAGGCAAGAATGGAACAGCATTTTACTTTTTAAACTCAAGATGGTCTCTAACTTTTACAGTGTTGTTGAAAAAGAGGTGGTAAGCATTTTTAATCCGGTTGATGGCATCAAATTGACAGTGGGCTTATATTTCCCCAAAAATGCATTGGAATCAAGGTGGTTGTGTTCTGTACTGTTGGTGATTTAAACAAATGTGTTTACTTTAGAAATCTGACCAATCAGCTGAATGGTAGTTCCCAATAACTAAAGTACAATACCTTACTCAAGGGAACCGCAGTGGTGTCCTAACCACCAGACCACCAGCCCCACAAAGCAGAATGTGTACTACTTTGCATGATTGGGGTTTGCAAAGAATTTAAGACCTAACAAATGTGAGCGTAACAAATATGAGTGGTGGGCAGAGACTAAATCCCTGACACTAAATGCCATCACTGCTAGCAGATTAGCTGTTTTCTGCCCAGAAACATTAATGACTGTCTGTTTGTGTCTGTATGTGTTCAGCGTCAGCCCCTGATGCACAGCTCCTGCAGCAGGTGACACGTGGCCCGAATGGTCTGCCGGTGGATGCGTCCTTGCACTGCGCCACAGATTCCACTGCTGTCCAGCTGAGCGAGTTGATGCCACTTCCTGTGCTCATGAAACACTCTGTTACAACTCCACTCATTACCCAGTAAGTGTGTGTGTTTTATACAAATGCCCCCATGAGTGCAGTAAAGTTCCAAAAAAAGTTTACTTTTGGCTTGCATTTATTGAAGATTTTATTTATGACAGTATTGTAAATAAAAAATGCCATCTGAACCATTTTCTCCACTCAGATGAGGTTAGAGTAGAGTAGTTTTGTTCCATTTCCCCTAAATGAAAGTGCTGATAACAAAGGCTAACTGTTCTCAAACCAGTGGCTTTACTCCAGTAAAGCCTGGCCTTTCGACTGTTTTTGCTTGTGTCTGGACCTTCTCCTCAAAGGCTTTAGGTGCCAAAATAAATGCGTTTTTGTGGTGACTCCTCGGAATTGAGCAATTTTCCCTCTCCTCCTCTCCCCCTCTTTCTCCTTCTCTTCCAGTTTGTGCTTGGTGAATAAGGCGGTGGTGGATTACTTCTTTGTGGAGCTGAGAGTGGAGAAGCACTTTGAGGCTTTGAGGCACTTCTTGCTGATGGAGGATGGCGAGTTTGCGCTGTCGCTCACTGACCGCCTCTTTGAGAAAGTGAGCATTCGCACAGAACATCAGTCGGCCGGCAGCCTGCCAAACTCTCTTTGGAGAATTAGCCTGGGGAGGGAGCTGATGTGCGCAGCTCGTGGGATGCCGTGTCTTTCTGCTTAAATTTGCTTGCACTGTACTCACTTCGGTAATGGAACTTGTGAGGTTTCCATTAAGCAGATATGCAGTGGCAGCGAAAGTGCTGGGGAGAGCTATAATTGTTCTGTTTCAAGCAGTTACAGCTATGACTGCGCGGGGCTATGAGTAGTGCTTGATAAGTGCACCAGTCAAATGCAGGCGCTTTTGAAAAGGTTACCCTTGTATTGTGTATTTTATTGTGTGCATGCATGCGTGTGTGTGCTTTTCAGCTGGGCAGTGGTCAGACCCCTGGTGAGCTGTTGACTCCTCTGGTGTTGAACTCAATTCTGAACAAGGCCATGCAGTACAGTCTCCATGGCGACACCGAGCTGGCTGCGAACTTCACGTTTGCGCTCCGTTACCTGCCTGAGGTCTTCCACCCGCACGCCCCCGACTCACTCAACTGCCTCGAGCTCCGCTACAAGGTCAGAGATAGACGTGGTTCACCTGCTCACTCTCTTCATTAGTGTTGCTCTCCCTCATGCCTCTTCTTTTACCCACTCTCATGCCCCTGGGAAAGGCTACAGAGTCTCAGGGGAAAAGATCAACTCTTTCTTTCTTGTGTTTAACCTGCTTTTGTGCAAATAGGATTAATAATGTTGAAGGTTGTTATAAGTGGATATCCTGATTATGGCACCATAAAGACCCTAAGCACACACTCGTGGAGACATACTTTAATACAAAGACTTTCTCACTTCTTCCGTTTCTCTCCCTCTCCCTCTTTCTTTTTTCTTGTACTCACACTCTCTTTCAGGTGGACTGGCCAGTCAATATAATAATAACAGACAGCTGCATGAATAAGTACAACCGGCTCTTCTCCTTCCTGCTGCAGCTTAAACACATGGTGTGGTCTCTCAGTGATGTCTGGTTTCATCTTAAACGAACAGGTGATGTTCTGTAAACACACTGAATGTTTAGTCGTTTTTTTAATAGTAGTTTTTTCGTAGGGAGCCGATTAAATAACTGCACACTTTCTCCCTTTCCACACTTTCTCTCAGCCCTGGTGAAGGGAGCCGGGCGGTCAGTGCAGTTTCGTCAGCTGCAGCTGTACAGGCATGAGATGCAGCACTTTGTAAAGGTGATCCAGGGTTACATCGCTAACCAGATCCTGCAGGTTTCCTGGAGTGAGTTCACTCAGAAACTCAGCAGTGCCAGCGATCTTGATGCCATTCATCGCACTCACGCAGAGTACCTCAACAGGGCCATCTTCAGGTTAGAGCAGGACACTACACCCCACACACATACATTCACACCCCCCAGGTACCCTAATGAGGCCATCTCCAGGTCATAGTTGTGTACTGCATTTATGCTTTTTTTGCTGTTCCTAACACTCGAGTTAAACAAGGTACATTATAGTGCAGCCATCATTAATACTGATATTTTATACAGTGCTATGCAATAGGATTAGATGCTTAACTCAACGTTTCTCAAACAATGGGCCGCGGACCTGTGCCTGTCCGTGAGAGATTTCCCGCGGAGCCTCGCTTCTGCACCAATCAAAATTCAGTCAGATCACGTCTGATCTCAGCGATGTGGTCACTGCGTGCCCCGCCCCCTCGACTTCACGGCCCGCCCCTGGTTTTAGCATGCTAGAATGTTCGGCGTTCCGCCCTTTGTCTTATTCACTCCAAACTTTTCACAGACGCACACACGTTACGAAAGCTCTCAATAAATCATGGCATGTTCGAAGCAAGCGAGTCTGGATTCTTTTTTTCGGAAGCGTCCATCAAATGATGCCGACTTACAGGATGAGCCCGAGGCAAAAACGCATCGCCCATTTACTCGAAATTACAACATTTCATACATTAAATTCGGTCAACAGACGTGTGTTTGACATGTTCGGCTGTCTGTCATCTCTGACTGGTGAGGGTGCAGGGCCCTGCAGTCCCAAAGCCTGACATGACTGGTCCCCAGGACAAATAAGTTTGAGAAACGCTGGCTTAAGTAACTTTAAATTGGCAATAATTTTCAACATGTGGTATTTTGTCCTCTGCTTGTATTTAAAACACTTGAGAAACAGTGAACAGCAGGTTAAGCAGTGATTATAGAGTTTGGCATAAGAGCTTGCAGCAGATAAGTCTGTAACCATCGCATTCAAAACCTCACATGAAAGATATGTGTTGCATAAAGAAGAAGCCAGTTATGAAGACTGGAGTTTTTATTTGCATGGACTTCAAAAATCTGAGTTAATCAATAGGACTTTGAGACAACCCAAACTATTTTTTATGTCAGCAAAACAAAAGAGAAAAAAGTTTGAGTTTACTTCAATTACTGTTTTTTTTTCCTCTATGCTACAGATTCAGTTCCTTTTTGATATTTGCTGAGTTTCAGTCTCCTCACCTGCTTCATTTTAGGGCTCTGCTGACGGAAAAGGCTGCTCCAGTAATGAACATCATCCACAGTATCTTCAGCCTGATCCTGAAGTTCCGGGGGCAGCTTATAGCTCAGTCCTGGGAGAGCCAGCAGGGGGAGACGGTGCACCCCTGCTTTATTGCCATGCAGCAGTCTTACAACACCTTCAAATACTACTCACGCTTTCTGTTCAAAGGTAACAAGACACACACCCACCACTGTTATCACAAACACACACCCACTAAGATACAAAACAAACATGAGTTCAGTTTTCTTTGGTTGTAAATATAAAGGTAAGAAAGTGATCTACAAATGACCCCAATGCAGTTCAAAATAAACATCTGTACTAAAACTGTCTTGCAGTGGTCTCCAAACTGGTTGACAAAGGCTACCAACCACATTTAGAAGACTTTCTGCTGCGAATCAACTTCAACAACTACTACAAAGACTCATGACATGTTCCTGGCTGTCAGTGTTTATGAAATGGGCTTTTCTTCAAGCTGCTTTGGCCCCGTGTGGATGTCAGTAAGGCCCTCTATATGCAAACAGTGTGCTTAAGAGTATTAAAATTGGATGGTATTGTGGGTCCATTGTGCTGTGTTTAGAAACATTGTGGCTATTCTACACCAGGCTGTCTGTAATAAAATTACTACTATTTACAACTTAATTTATGTACAAAGTGTATAAATCTTGACTTCTACTTGATTGCCAAACAATATCAATCTAGTAAGTAGTCAGTCCATCCTGTGTCCTGTGGTTTTACATGTGAATAAAAAAAAAAGATTTGCATGTTGCATTATTTTGAACAAAAACACAACACTGAAAGGCAATCATGAACGTTCAGGAGTTAGAAATAATCATGTAGCTTTTATTAAAGAGGTTATTACAGTTGTAAGAAAAGACGAACGTGCAAGGCCATCTAGGAAACAGGCATTGCCGACTCCAACTTTACCCAAAGTGTGATTTCACCACAAGCGCTTTTTCTTTGAGGGTTTTTTTTTCCCTGCCCGGCCTTTGTGCAATCATTTGCCTTTTTAACCCCCTGATGGCACAAGCTTACTGCAGACAAAACAGAAGATGCTTTTATTGAGAAACAGACATGTTTACATGCACTTCAGTCCGTTCTAGCCTGCTACCGGCTCCAATAAATAACAGCCAGATCCTGTCCACCCACTGAGACCTCTTCTAACAGCTTGCTTTCGGTTAAAGCATAGAACGGAACTGCTCTTACATAAGCCAGTAATGACGGTATGAAGAGGGAAAAAAATTACACGTATCTTCTGCTTTTATGTACAATACTAAAGAGTAGCAAACTCGTCCTATATTGCAAATCACAGCAAAAAGAATTGATGACCGGAGTCATGCACGCCTTTCAATCTTTCATTACAGAAAAGCCAGCTGATTAAACGAGGAATATTTAGGAAAAAAGCCCTTTAGAAAACAATGTAGTCGGGGAGCCACAAACAATGCAGTGACACTCTTGTTTAGAGAAAGGTGATTCAGAAATGAGCTTCTAGATCTACCTTCAAAAGACAATCCATCCTAAAATGGTCCTATATTTTGACTAAGACTTCAAAAATAGTTTGTTTTACATAGACATCTTTTGAACTAAATGGTTTTGTGCAATAGAGCGGCATTCCATATTTTATTACTAGTACCTAGTATGAATGTCACAAATTCAACTTTTTTTCCTCTCTGCTATTTACAGGGATTTTTTTTGGACCCCTATGGGATGATTGTAAACGACACTTAGATGTGCGTCCTTCACTGAGAAATTCTATGCGGATTATATACAAACACCTCTTTAGTGTTATGAAATCGGTTACTGTAACAAAAGAATGAAAAAGATATGTACAAATACATTATTATTTTTTAGTAATACAGCACACAGGTTTGAAACGCCTTCAAATCTTTTTGGTGGGCCTGCAGCAAACTGTCACCCAAAACACAAACACACTGCAAAAGGGTGCGGTTCTGTTTCTTAAGATCGTCTGTTTGTGCAGCATGGGCTTCACTGCCGATCAAACAGTGCTGGACTCTGAGAGGGGGAGACAGACCCTTAGTCAGCATCTGTACAACAACCACCCAAAGCATGGAATAGAGTTGGATTACCGTACAGTCACATTTTGAAACTAAATATTTCAGTACCACAACCATAAAACCCTACATTTCAAATCGCAAATCATCTTACATTAGTGCAGTTAACCAAACCCTCGTGAAACTTGGTCTTGCAACATCATCTGTGGAGAGGCAGTTGCATTATTTGCTTCAAATAACTAGCTCTTTATCTACCTGCAGATAAGGAAAAGAGTATTCAAGCCAAGCTGGAAGGTCTAAAGTAATGCCTACTAATTAACAATATCTGCATAGGCTTCCCTTTACTACTATTGACTATATGTATTGGTAAACAAACATACCAGATTTTTCAAAGGAGCCCTGAAACTCCTTACTGACTCGGTACCTAAAAACACTCAGACAATGAGATAGAAACAGCATCCTTTTAAAATCATAAGCCTTAATCCTGGTTCAAACTGAAAACAAAAGGTAATAAATGAAGAGGTCATGTGCGAGATCAATCGATTCCAATTTCTTCCTTTCAACAATGACCTGTACTCTTAAGAACCCTGTTCCTTTTTCATCTCTTTCCTGGAACCAGTTCTTACTGAAATGCAGACAGTAGGCAACTGAAGAATGGAAGCTGCTTTGAGCCCTAGACCAATCGTTCTGTAGTTAAAAGTCTCACAACGGCATGTAAAAACATGCATATCAACTAAGCAGCTGCCATTTCAGTTTGATAACCGAAGCACACTGTAAAAATAATTGGCAATCATTAACAGGACTCTAATCTAAACCTAATGATTTTCTGTAGGTCACAAGGTCTCTATGTTCTTCTGCTACAGGCATCAGCAGATTATTTTAATTGGTCTGTTTTTACAGAAGCATAATTCGCTGTTCGGTGAACCCCGATCTCTTGCTTTCTTGTTCATTAACTAGTTTAAAAGTCAGCATGTCAGTATGTTGAATTCAGGCTGGTTAAGAACTAGAACAGGGCACAGCATCATTTCTATCTCACACCGCAGAGTGCTGATCAAGGACCACCTCCCACTGTCTTCATCAGGATGTCAGAGGGGAAAAGCTGAGCCCAGATCAGTACTCTTTCTATTGAAAAGGTTGGTTAATCTGACTGCAGGCATGGAGTGTTCAGGCCTCAGACTCCAGGTCTTCCTGGCCTCCTCCATTAGGAGCCTCGCCCGTCTCGCTCTCCAGCAACAGGAACTTTCCATCATTGGTCAGAGGCATCGACTTCATCAGCTGGGCTAGAGCCTCAGGGTCCTGGAGAAACACAGACACAAAAACACACCACAGTGTGGTGGGAGAAGATTAAAAACATTTTTATAAATGTAGTTACAAACGTTTGGGCACCACAGACACTGACATGTTTGTTTGATTTTGTAAGTGAAAGTAAAAACATACCAAAAGCACACTCTTGTACGTACAACTGTACATTATTTTTTACGTGAATTTAAAATCGGGGAAAAAAACATTACATGTGTCCTGTACAACAGTGATCGTCTTTTCAGTGCTAAACATAACACATGAAATGAACTTAAATGGTGCATTAACTAATAGCATTTTGGTTTTACCTTCTTTGCTTCTGTAATCTCCTTGCCCAAGTTTATTGTATAGCAGATCTATGTAAGAAATATAGAGAGATAATCAGGATAATCAAACACCATGAACATTTTTGTCTTGACTATTTTAGCAGAAGAACTGAACTCAAAATCTACCTTCTCTCCCTCAGTGTTGCTTTCGAAGACAAAAGCACTGAAAGACGGTTGTCCCTCCTCTTCTCCCTCGCTCCAGTCTCTTCCCTCCACCACAAAACCCATCAGTCTGCTGTTCTCCTGGTGCGCTGCAAACTGGGTAACTTCTTTCAGCTGGAACTGAGAGAGGAGGAAGAAGACAGAGTGGAGATGGAGAGAACGAGTGGAGAGGGACAAAATAAGGAGGAAGAAAATAGAGAAACACATTACGAAGATTAGACATGGCCTTTTTGCCGACTCGGTTAAATACCTCAAGTCAGAGTTCAGAGACATCATTTATGTTCAAGTATAAAGGTGTCTCACTCACACTTATTTTAGTGACCTGTGTCTGAGGATCGATCAAACTGTTGGACAGAAACAGGGTTTGTTTATTTGGTGCTTTCTGTGATTTATTAGTAGATCTTTTATATTGAAGGTGTAACCGTGTTTCAAACTTGCGCTCCTAATCAAACTCACTGGATGCAGCTGCTGGTGACCATCAAATGGGACTCGCTAGTTTTGAAGATGTTGTGTATCGCTCGAGCTGCAAGCACCTGCCTCATGGCTTCATAGATCACTTCCTGTGTGTGACCAGAGCGGACAGCCATGGAGCCCAGAAAACGCACAGCAAACACCTGCTGCAACAAAGAATCTACACACAACACACACCACACACACCACACACCACACACACCACGACAACTGAGCAAACGCTATTCCCTTTCGAGTTCCATTACAGTGTTTCGTGGCCTTAAATACCAGCAAAAACATAAACAGCTGAAATAAAAAGAGGCAGCCATGACGTCTCACCATCAGCACCTGAAGAGCTCTCCTCTTCTGTCTCCCCAAAAGGGTTTGTGCGTCTGGTGGAAAGATCATGAAAAACACATTAAGACTTTTTACACGTCAGGCAAAGTCCAGACAGTTGATTATACAGAACAAACAGTCATTTGGTTCTATATAGCACTGCTAATTACTATCAGTAGTTTATAGAGCTAAACAACAGTGGTCAATTTACACCTGCTCTTCCAACAGGGACCATTAAAAACATAATATACAAACAAAGTGATTAAGGACTTATACTGAAGTGGGCAAAGGGCAAAAATGTATTCTCAAATATGCATTAATCCCAATCTTGGGCTAAACTACAATGCCAGGAGTAAATCATTACTGGAAAACCTTTTATAAGATTTAGACAACTTTATTGATCCTGAAGGAAATTGCTTATGCTACAATGACACAGAATCAAGAATATAAAATATAAAATGTATATAAATCCAATCAAAATCTGCAGAATAAAATATAGAAATGTTCTATAAACAAATGCTGGATATTAATACTATGATGAGGCCCTTAGAGTTAAATGAATTACTAGTAAGACAAATGGTGGTTAGGAGTATATTATTGCACATAATAGAGATAAGCAGTTATAAAAGTAATATTGTGATATTTCAGAAATTTGTCCAAGATGTTTCATGTTTGCAATAACTGATGCATTTTCTGACCTCCCTCCAGCTCTGTTCTGGTCTAGGAACTCGGATGCAGGCAGCACAATATCGAACTGGATGGGCGTTCCAGGGGCGATCAGGTCCTCGGGTTCAGGGGCAGCTGAGGTCTTCTTAGCGCTGCTGGGGGCTATTCCACCAGGCTTAGCCCTGTACACCAAGAGAGATTTTTGCACAAAAAATCATGTTGTAGATGCTGGCACAATAGGGCCTGATAGTAGTTCCATGAAAGAAAAATTTGCAAATCTCTTTACTCTCGTTTTTTATTGAATCGATTTAGACATATTTCAAACTACACCTTTTTTTAACAATGTAGCAAATAGGCCTTATTCAAAGGGTTAGACCCCCTCATTAAACGAGCAGAATCTGAAGTGCTCCTACTTGGAATCAAAACCCTGCAGCCACACTGGCCACAAGCAATTATTTCCACCCAAAGGTTGCCCTCTAATGCACAGGTTTTGTTTACAGAAATAGGTTTAACTCTTTTTCTCAGAATTATAGGAAGGAATGTCAGACTTGGTATTTACAACTTTCATTATAGACATTTTTAACCTGAAAAATGACAGGCTTTTTGCACAGGCCTTTCGTTCTATAAAAGGATTAACATATGACATGACGACAGATACTTTAAGCCCTAAAGCTGAAATATTTATCAAATGAGGCCACAGTACTCAACAGATTTACTGTAACACATTGTTTAGTTCATAAAGAGCTTGATAATTAGCTGTCAAAGTAAGTTAGTTGCGTTAAATCTCCCTCGATAGATCACTTTTATTCCATGTATTAAGTGCTAAAATATTTATGAGTGAACCCATCTACTGTAAGTGGATGTCAAGTCTGACCTGTCAGGGTTGGGGGAGCCCTCTCCTCTCTTTTCAAAGCTGGTGATGGGAGTGACCGCCTGGATGGCCGTCTGATTCAGCTTGATGGCGACTGCCTAGAAGCACAAAATAAGTCCTATTTTTTTATGCACAGTGAAAAACAAATTGACCCTAGAGCTGCAAACCAAATGATTTAAGCAAACAGAAAAAATAAAACAAAAACCTGTGTGTGCAAAGAATGCTAAGCAAAAACAAGCTACACTGACAGAGAGTACAGCACAGTAAGAACACTAGACATACAAGGCAGATGAAGCAAAGCAAAATGCAATAAATTAAAACATGTAAAATGAAATAAATAAGTGTAATTATTCACAAATTTTATTTTGGAACTTTATTCCTATGGCAAACATAAGGTGTGAAAGTGTGTTATGTAACTGTAAGACTTTTAAAGTGAAGTATAGATCTTTAACAATATTTTCTTGCTTGTGTAATATGTACCATGTATCCTGTAGTAAATTCATAAATACTATAATAAATACTTTATTGTAAGATTCAGGTAGGATTCCTACAGAAATGTAGAACAACCATAGATCTTTTCACATCGGTTTATTTGTTAATGTGTTTACATTTTTAGCAACGCGGTGAAAGTAAAAAACTGGGCAATACCACAAAACAAAAATAGATTGAAATGAAACTAAACCTCGTATGGTGCAAGAAAACAAAATGCAACAACAAAAAATAAACACACAGCAAAAAGCAAAAATGACTTTTAAACAGTTACTACTGTCTGGCCAATAAAGTTGATGCAGAGGAGTTAATATTACAACCCCAAGCTAATGTACTACCTACAAATTAAAGCATTAGATACAAGGTAATGTGCTAACCATGATTTAACACGATAACTACAAACTACATTATTTGCTCTATGGTCTATGTCTGAATGTGTTGTTCGATGCCTGCAAGGTAGTTACAGGCTAGTCCCATGAAGTGGTCACATCTAAAAATAAAAAAGTGTCTATGGAAAGAAAGCAAACCTAATACTGGAACACAAGGTGTTAGTTTTTGCAATCTCTATAACCAAGTAAGAATCTTTACTTAATTCAGAACACCAATAACATGAGCAAGTGAGGAAGAGTTTATTAATAAGTGCTATAATAAAGTGTTAAGGCATCAACATCAACCTTATCTTCAGAGGGCTGGTGTGGCAAAAGGTTTTCATTCCAAGTGAGTGGAAACACATCTGATTTCAGCTTTCAGATGGTCTCCGTCTTCAAAGCTGGATGAGTTATATAAGGTGAACTCCTGCCTGGTTCAAATGAAAATCTGCAGCCACACACTGGTCCTTTGTAGATATGATTGGTGACCCCAGCCCAAAAAGAATGACCTGCAGGATAATTAAGCACTAATCTAATACATTCCCTTGCAGCGGGGAAATGAGGACCAAAGTCCATTTGTATATTTGCTTTACAATCACCCTCCCTCACCCTCTGCCTCTCTCTCTCTCTTTCTCTTCCTCACCCTCTGCCTCTCTCTCTCTCTTTCTCTTCCTCACCCTCTGCCTCTCTCTCTCTGTCTCTCTCTCTCAGACTGTACATCAAGTTTTAGAATCCCTTATGAACTACAAGCTCTCACTTAAAATCTTCCCATTAGTATAAACAGACATGCTTGGGGTCTACCTTCTATTGCAGTAATGCAGAACAAGTACAATCAATGTAATGTCAGTAAATGTGTTAATAGAACCCTGATTTGTACTAGCGCAGTCAGCATGATTTTTGTCTGTGTTGATGAATGTGTGTAAATGGGCGTGTGTGGGAGCAAAGACACTACCTCAGGGTTGTCTGTCAGGTAGATCTGCCTGGAAATGTTATTGACGGTGCAGATCCACTGTGAGGAGGAAACAAAGCATTATATGCTCATTTAATTAAGCCAAAACACCAACTCTGGGGTTCAGAAAATAGGAAAAGTGAAATAATGGATAATGTGAAAGAAACAAACCTCTTCATATTCCTTTTTACTCTCTGCTTGAAGGATCATAGACCTTAAAGTAGAAAATAACCCCGATCTCATTATTGTAATAACTATTACAAAGACCACAAAGCTGCAGTTAATTAATACATATCTATTGCTGAAGGACATCCCCCTGTGCCAGATGCACGATCTTGTAAATGTCAATACCTACAAGTAACAAAAAGAAAAGTTCATCACTGGAAAGAGAATTCTGTCTTTTTCATATCAGAGCCGTCTTTGATCTGCAGCTGAATGCTTTCCGTCTTCTGCACTCGCTGCTTGTACAGCTTATAACAGAGCAGAGTGGCTATCACAGGAAATGTCTGTGTAATTATTTCTCCATGGATTAAACAACACTTTGAGGATGTCTCTCTTGCTGGCACAGTGCCAGCATTCCAAAGCCCACTGTGAATCTTGCTCATCCTCACAGTTAGGAAGACACTAATACAGTGACAGGAAATTGATTCTGAAGGTGTTACTGTGACAGATAGGAAGAAGCAGTCAGGCCCCTTAAAAGGCAGGTCAAAAATAGCAGTTCAGTGATCTTCCACATTAATCTGTTTCAGTTAACTAGCGGTCATATTTAACTACCCAATCATCACATCTAACCTCACTATCTGACATCAGCACAACAATCACATGTACACAGACACGCCCAGACACCCTGGGTTAACCTCAGCCTAAATAAACCCTTTAGCACACCAACAGTGATTGTGCATTAAAACATGCAGATATATTTTCTCTGGAGGATGTGTACTGAGGATGTGTAAAAATAACAATGTAATTTAACCAGGGACACCTTTAGATACACCTTTAGATCAAAATAAATACACAGTGTTGTGTATTTAATACAGAGTGTCCTTCACACTGGACCTCAGCAAGCTCTAGCAACTGAGCACCTGACTCTCACATATTTAGTCATTCAGTAAATTATAGATAGAAAGACGGACAGAGGAAGGTACCCTCAGTAGCCAAGCAGAAACCTAGAAAGTGGGACTCTGTGGCAAGAAATAAAAAGAAAAAGGAAAAAAATGAGGGAGCAGCAGAGAAAGGAAGATGAATGAATGAGTTTTTTTCTGTTTCTACTTTCTACCAAACCTGTGTCTAATCTACATTCCACCCAGCAAACTGAAGTGTCAAACTGAAGGCATTTCATTAAAGTCTTAATTTAGCTCTGTAAAATCATCAATAGCAATATTATCAAAGACAACCACATGGGTTCTCTCATGTGAACGAAGCCTCCAACCTTAAAATGCCATTTACGAATCATTTACAACCACAAAGCACACAGTCATGCAGACTCTTTACTGGCTGTTACGGTGCAATTACAGGAGAACAGACACCGTTTGGCTCTTCTACTAAATAAATGTAAAAAAAAATCTATGCTCTGTTCTAAAGAAGGTGGTTACAGCTGTGGCACCCCCTGGAAAACATGACTGACAACACTTTCATAGGTGTGGCCCACACTGAATTACAGGTCTTTATGCATGTGCAAACACACACACACACACACACACACACACACACACACACACACAGTTATCCCATACGTTTTCCCAGTAGGAGATGTGATCTGAAAGCAGTAGCGTCTATCCTCGCACTCCACCCCCATGACAGAGCTGTTGTCCAGGTCCAGCACCATGCCCCCCGCGACGGCACCTCGCGGCTGGCACATCAGATTGCCTCCTTGTGTGAAGAAATACAGCCGGTCCCAGGCTGTGGTTACCAGCCCTGTCTTACTGCAGGAGAGTGCAGAGAGAGCATTCATGAAGGGAGGGATGAGAATTTTCACACTAAATTTTCACCTTCAGATTTTGTTCTTGTTTTCTCAAAAAAACGTGCTACTCAGAGGCGGGCAGATGGGGAAAAGGCCATTTCTGTCTTGATCTACTGTTCTGATTCAATTCTGTCTTCTACTCTTTAAATCACATGTATTACAAAATGCAAAAAGCATGATAAAAACAAACAAACAAACAAATGCACCGGAGTTCACTGCACACATCTGTCTGATTTTATTGTTACTTGGATGAAACAAATCAATAATAGACCCCTCAGAATGAGCTTGAAAACTTTACTGCAGTACATTAAATGGTTCCTTTTAATTTTCAGGGTTTTAGGTTTCTTTTTCTCTCATTTCTTGATTTACAGTTTCACTTTTTTTCGACCAGTTTATAAAAGAATCACTTCACATCAACAGCTGTTATAATCACCCCTATCTGGTTTATTCATGTTTGAGTTTGAGTGTGATCTGACAGTACTGACAGTGTTTGAGAGTTTTCCATCACACTGTGAGACTGTGAGACACCAATGATTGAGTGGTGATGCTGATGATTGAGATTGAGTTGGGTTTTTTTTACACTTTTCGGAGAGATCAGCTGTAAGGAGTGAGGTTCTGCAGACTGCCAATCAAATGTCGGCTGCAACAAACTATTTTAAAATGTAAAGGAAAACAAACCAATAAACTGAAACATGTCAACAGCATGTAACCCAAGATGAACAGGTAATATGAGTAAATAATTTTAGTCTTTAGAGGTCAAATGTAAGTTACTGTGAAATCTAATAAGTCAGTCAATGTAAGAAAAATGAGAGAAAGAGCTGTTTACTTTCTAATGTTGAGGTAGCCTGCTTTCTGTATCAGCGTGCGGTTGACTGGCTCCTGGTCATGGTCAGGCATGTAGACTGTGTCTTCCACCGACAACAGCTCTCTCTGAGTCAAACGCATGCTCTCTGCCTCTGCATCTAACTGAGCCTGGATACTTCAGGAACAGAAACAGCGATAAATCAAAATGGAAAAGCTGAAATTTATATAAATAACTGACCTGTATAAACCGATATCCTTTACCTCTGAGTCATACTGGTTACAGAAGCCAGGAAACTGTCCATTTTCTTGGAAACCAGTTCCATCCCTTTCTTAAAAAAGTTTATCTGTATGAGGGAGTCCAGAAAAAAGACATAACAGCATATGCAACCACTGGTGTAATAATAGTTTAGTTTTTGTTATTATCAGTTTATAAGTACTTTTTATAAATAAATAATTTCAGCCAAACTTCCTGCTCCTTTGCAGAAGTCACCCATTTAAAGCCTGGGATCATCAGCTTTATCTCAGAACATCTTTCAGAACAGAAGAAAATCTTCATACCTGTGCTTGGGTGTATCCCAGCATGGGTTCAAGCATGGCTACTCTCTTCCTGTACTGTAAGGCATTGAGAGCGCAGTAATACTGCATCGAGGCCTGGTGCTGCTTCCTCCGGCAAAACGCCACCTCCCGAACCACCTCTGCCTTCAGCTGGAACAAACAATTACAGCATTATTAGCTTATAGGCAGCTGGATGGCCTAGTGCTTTGGGCGCTGCTTCCCACTGCTTCACTTGGTGAATGGGTTAAATGCATAGAAAGAAGTTCATTGTGTGTTGTACTTGTATGACTATGCATGTGGAAAATAAAGAATCTGCTTCTTCTTCTAATGTATTACTGTCCTGACAAATGCAAATACAGCGATCCACTACAACATTAAAACCATCTCCCTAATGTTGTGCAGGTTCCCTTTGTGCTGCGAAAACAGCTCTGACACTCCACAAGACCTCTGAGGGGCTGCTGTGGTATCTGGCACCAAGACATTAGCAGCAGATCCTTTAAGTTGAGAGGTGGGGTCTCCATTGTTTAAACTTGTCGGTCCAGTACATCCCACTGATGCTTGATCAGACGGAGATCTTGGAAATTTGGAAATCATTTTGATCTCGGACATTTTCCTCAAACCATTCCATGTGGCCACTGTCATTTAGGGCTGCAGTAACAAATCAAAGTAACCGACTGGCAACCAATTTCATTACTGGTTTCTTGCGTCTCTTGTTACACACTGTGTCGTGCAGCTAGCTATGTTACCTCAAGAGAGAACACAAAAAAGAAAACGTGCCAGAGGCAGAGCAAAATGTACTGTGATAGCTGCAAACTATGTGACGCCAGTATTCTGTGGTATGACTGGCCTATGTTAATGAGACATAAAATAAATGAAAGCCATGGACGAAAGGTTCTCAACAACAGGGTCAGTTACTACAGATTCTAAACTAATTAAATGAGTTTAGACCTGTGCCGTGCAATATGAAGTGTAGAATCATTTGTCTCACAGCAGGTAGTTCTTCTCATTTATCTAAGAGATAACATAACCCACTGTTTACATAATGTTTGTTATTATTTATTACATTTTAACAGCTAATAATCCAGTCACCAGTAACAGTACACAAATGTCACGGTTTGGTACGTACCTCGGTTTTGGGGTCATGGTTGGTACGGTTCATGATACAGCAAAGTTAAGCAAAAAAAGTTCTAAAGAATGAGGCTTGGTTTTTTTTCGTTTATTTTACATAAACAGTAGAGTATTAACCAGTAAACACACACTCTTGCTTATATTTTCACGCATGTGTAAGGCAGCAGAAGTGTTACGCCAGTAGGTTTATGATTTACTTGCGCTTTTTGGTCACTCTATGATTCCTAATTACGTGAATCAATTCTTCACCGTCATATCGTGTATTCTCCGAAAGACATCACGCACCGGACCGTGACCCACGTCCTGTGACGGTTCGGTACGAATACATGTACCGTTACAGCCCTAATAGGTAGTGATCACTGCATAGGAGTGTGCTGGGAACAGGCCACAAATTCTGCCGTTTTGGAGATCCTATGAGGCAATCAACTAGACATTTATACATGCCCATTTTTCCTGCTTCCAACACACCAACTTCAAGAACTGACTTTTCACTTGCTGCCTAGTTTGTCCCACCCACTGAGATCATCAATGACATCATCAATATTTACACTTCACTTATTGGTTTTAATGATTGAGGTTTGTATGAACATTAAAATAACTCACCTTTTCATTCTCCCTCTTCTTGGGTAGTCTACTGTATTTAACCATGCCTGCCTCATGCTCTAAGTAAGAAGGAGAAAGGCACCATAATTTAACAACAAACTACTGCAAATTTTTTTTTTCATAATGAACAGATACCGTCATAATGCGCATACCGTCAGTGGCAATTCCGAATATCTCCTTCAGTGTGCCAATCTCTGTGAGAAGAAGCGTACAGGACATAAATTCCATGAATATTACACACATGTAATATTCATAATAATATTATTTTTTTTAATATTCAGTCTTCAGTCTGTGGTCTGTAGGACACAGAAATGCAATTCTGACCCAAACGAATTTTCAAACCTATGCATTTTATAAAGTGTTACCAGCATCAAGGACCCCATACCAGTCAAATCCTTTTCTCTGAACTGCACCATGGGAAACACCATCCTGTCAGCCAGCTGAGTCGCCAAGCCAGCATGCAGAGCATTCAGCTGAGGGAGAAAGAGAGATAAGAAAAAATACAATGACCCGTAGCCTTCCTGATACAAAAATGTACCGAAAAGCAGACCAATGCACAATTCATTCAAACAATAAGCTAAGAAAACCCTATCCCATATTCCTGAAAACATTCCATATAATATCACATATTAATCTAAAAAAATAACACAGTGCACCCACTGATAACAGGTTAAAGGAGAGTGTGTTCAGAGCAGCCCACAGTGCACAAAACCTTGACCTTGCTAGCTGGAAAAACACCTGCCATCTGTTACTGTGTCCCCTGCTGGAACCCCTCACTGTCTCCACCTGTGCTGCTGCTGGACACCTTCACCTATCTTAGTCTACTCACTGCGCACAACACTGACCATTACTCTCACACACACACACACACACACACACACTATAATAACAAAACCTCATTTCCTTAATGAGAACTGCACAAGGGAGGGACATTATATTAATGGATGTTGATGTAAGAACGTTTTATTCTAGTAATTTTTAACCATTTTTTATTTTTCAATTCATCAAATGTTCACACATTGCAAAGAGCAGCTGGCATTTAAAACAAAGATTATGGCAGTGATTTGCCAGGGGACACAGGGAATCCTATACATCCTGTTTGCTAGGTCTACTGAGAGGAAGAGAAAACTAGTATTCAGACACTTTTGTTTTTGTTATTTGATATATACATTTGGTATATAAATGTTATTCAATATTTATATTACACTTCATATTTACACATGTCTATGTATATGCAAGAGTTGCAATAAATTCTCACAGGTCAAAATAGACAAGAGGATGGCAACAGTCCCAAACATACAGTCAAATTGGTGTGGTTGTTCAAGGTCAACATGCTTGAACAGCCAACCAATCTCCTGACTTGAGGCCCTTTGTAACTTTGGGGAATCGAAGATGGTTTCTCAAGATGAACAGGCCAAAACAGAACCATAATGCTACAAAATCCCTCTTACTGCAGATGCCGCAAAACTGTAAATCCAACAACAGCTTTGCAACAATATACTAATGTTATGACTCTTTGCTGTCTAATTATTTTTTCCCTGCATTCTGCTTTTCAATTCAATCCCTGTGTAGTCATGAATACTTTCTTGTTCATGTTTCACTGAAGGTCAAAATATCTTTTGTGTTAGTGTGAAGGGAATATTTACACTGGTGGTATATTTAAAAACAAGAGTCTGAATATTTTTTTGGTCTCACTGTACATACATATCTCTCTCTCTCTCTCTCTCACACACACACACACACACACACACACACACACACACACACAGCAGGTAACGTCCTCACCTCTTCCACAGTTTTGGCAAAGTGTTGAAGCGTACTGATTACCTCTTCATCTCCCCTCCCAAGAGCAAAGTTCTGCAACATCAAAGCTAAAATCACTCAAAGCCCAAAACAATGAATAATTTAGTGTTCACCTGTCGACCCACTGCTCCTCACACCTCTGGGTCATAAAAGAAGGGGGGGGGGGGCAAGAAAATGGAAGATAGTGTGAAAGCGTATTGCAATGAGTGACTCAGCATTAGCTTGACTGAAACAACGAGCAACACACAGCAACAGATCACAGATCACTCAGTGTAAAATAATCAGGGAAAAACATATGTTACCTGTTTTTCATACTCAAGTAACTGTTTGGAGAGCTGCTCTGTAGCCAGGGCCATCTCATTCTAATAGGAGACAGAGAGAGAACAGAGATCTATGGTGGGGTGTATTAAATGGTATCCTTGATATATGTCTGGTATTTTTTTATTGAGTCTTCTGTCTTCAGACTGTGTGCATTTTCATGCAGTGTGTGTGCGCACCTGTGCTCCGAACACTCTTTGCATAGACTGCAGGAGCTGGTTGGTGTAGTCTGTAAGAGTCCCTGCATCCTCTTCAAACACACTGAGCAGTGAGCGACTCTAAAACACACCATACAGTGTAGATTAAACAAGGCATTCACAAACACAGCTAAAGAAAACAGACATAGTTGAAGTGTCTTTAACAGTTGCAAGTGTGGGTGCAGCTCAAACCCAAACAAAAGGAGAAAGTAATTATGCAGAACTGCATGTGACATAATAAACTCTAAATAAAACATAAAGGTCTGCATGTGGGCGCAAACTTCATTCCTGACTAACAACTACACAACTTAAATCTTACCTCTTACCTATTAACTACTCTTAGTTACGCAATAAACCCCACTGAAAAAACAGTCAATTAGTAGTTAAACATAGCAAATGCTGAAGAAAAAATCTCAATGGAATAGTTTGAAAAATATATTAAATGTACACAATTTTCCAAACTTTTATTTAGAACAGGTGCTAATATTTGTGGCACACACTAGGAGTCATCAGATACCTGAATCTTTTCTTTAATGAAGTTAAGGGTCAGACGTTTACATTGGTACGAATGTCTTATTCATTTTGTGCTTTTAAATAATTAAAAGCCCAAAATTCCAGGGCAGAAGGATTATACAACATACAACTTCAATGATTTTTTAAAACAAAAATTGGGTGCACAAGACTGAACACGTTTAGGATTTTCTCTAAACAACATAGGGACAGATATATATATATATATATATACATACATCCCAAATAATATTTTCACTGTTTTGTAGCCATCAACAAGCTTCTGGCATCATTCTGGCTGGATACTTGACCACTCCTCTTGTTAGTATTGATACAGTTAATTTATATTGGGTGGCTTCCTGACACAGACCTTGCTTTTAAGCATAGTCCAAAGATCAATGTTAATGTTAGTCTGCTATATCCATTCCAAAACCAGTTTTGATGTGTGTTTGGGGTCATTATCTTGTTTGAACACCCAATTGTGTCCACGTTTTAAGCACCTAGCTGTTGCTTTGAAATGAAGTTGGAGGTATTCCTTATTCCATCCACTCTCTCTGCATTTAACCATTCCTCAAGTGAAGCAGTGGACTGCCACCAACATGGGTTGCCCAGGGAACGGTGTGTGGGGATGGTATCTTGCTCAACGGAACCTCAGTGTTCTCACTAGCAGTTCTGGGATTCAAACCCACAACCTTCTGATTGCAGGGGCAACTCCCTAACCACACATTTAAAGAGTGAAAGTTGGATGCAGTTTGACTGAGCTATAAAATCAAACTTTTTCACAAACTAACTAATGTGTATGGGGTGCTGATCTCGTATCAGGTTTCGTGACATTGACAGTCAAACATGGTGTTACAAGATCAGTCCTTCTCCTGTGAGTATCAGCCCGGTCTAAAACAGCTGTCTGTAAGGTTTTTCTAGCTCTTGGGAGGTAATACTAAACCACATCCACAAGTCTGTGCCACCTAAATGAACAGCTGAATGTGGTTTGACTGGATTTGGGAAGGCTTTGTTGGGTGAATATTGACTTTTAGCACCGGAGCTATAAGACTAATGTTCGTAAGCAACAATAGCCTCATATCCATTAGAGTAACTAAATTTGGGCTGCAAACATGTCTTGAATGACCGACTGAGCTAAACTGAAACTGTAAATTTGATTTTTCTCTAAACTATCAGTAACATAACAAGCACTGAGCTAAAACAAGCCATATGATCATGGCAGCGCAACTTCATAAATCGTAGAGTCCTAAACAAACCCTGATCTTGTCAAACCTGACTCATTATTAGCAAAAGCTTGAAGCTGTGAGATTAGAGAGACAGAACAGCTGCAGATATTAAGATGAACTCAAATTGCGTAGGTATGAGAAGGAAACAACACATTTTCTTTTGGTTAAAGTTGTTTTTCTGGATATCTGGATCTTATTTGAGAGATATTTAACCTTTAGGAGTGCCTGCCATTCCTAATAAGAGATGAATTCCTTTGAATCATCAGCACACTCATGAGAACAAGTTTAGTCAGCATGTTCTAGGCACACTCTGCTGAAAAGCCTGTAATGATAACTAGGAGCAGCTGATCCTGATGCAGCACTGTGAAATGCATGCTCTAGACTTTCACATTCAGAACTTCTCCTCAGGGTCAAAGATTATTCATTTACATTTCTAAAGGTGATCTAAGTGAATCAAATATTAGCACATTTGAGTTCAGAGGTCTGGATCTACACTTTAAAGCTGGTAGGCTGCTTATCAGAGTTTATATCCTGTAGTATTTCAATGGCAGCTTATCTGCAAAGTTGAGAGCCAGGTCTACTGCTGAGACAAAGAGTAGGAATGAATGCTCATACAGTGGTAAAGTGGTACCATAGTAGACGGGCTACTGTCCTCACATGTCTAAAATGTATCCCCCCACAGACACCATGACTCCATACAATTAAACAGCATGGCCTTCAGGCCTAAATCTGAACTCTCACTGTACAGCTCATCATCATGATACACAAGGAATACTTATATTATCATTAACAGCCAGTGAGGAAGACACAAGGTTCTTATTCTTGCCCCTTATTTTCAAAAGGTAGGCACACTGTAATTGTTCTAAGGTATGCTGCTGCTGACAGATCGGCCAGATCTATGAAAAAGAAAGACTAGTGTTTTCTAGACAGTGAAAAGGTGTGGAATGTTCTTCACTGACAAGAGTTCAGTTGAAGATGTGTTCAAGTCAAGCATGTGGAAGCTAAATGAGTCACTGCACCAAGGAAGACAAATAAAGGAGCAGTGATCTCTGGCCGTTCCTCACTTTAATGTCTGCAATAAGCTTTAATATCTGTGAATGAGGAAACTGAAGAGTAAGTAGTTAATACCCCAGAGGACAGTTAGACATTAAGTTTACTCCTTCATGAAAAAGACTTATTTTGGAATCATTGTTACATTTCATCAAAGCGATTTATTACTAAGTCACTTCAGACTTATTACATTCTGAACTAGTATTACATTATGGTCTGACATAGAAAAGTCACAGGACACATGCATTGCAAATTACAAACTGAAAACAGGGCAAGTCAGGGTTTCACACAAACTCTTTCAGTTTTCTCATCTACCAAACCAAAGCCAGGAGGCAGGGCCTCTAATAAGGCATCCAGAGAAAGCATAAACTGCACCAAGTGCTCATGAGAGCATTTCAAGTGAAGCACCCTTTGGTTGGTTTGGGGCCAGCATTTAACTTGCAGTCATTACAAAACACAGCAGCCGGCCTTCATTCTCACCACAGCTGAACAGTAACTAGGGATGAATGATCGGAATTGGCTAAGATTGAAATCCCTCCAAACAAGCAATTAGTAAATTAACTTTGCATTTTAGTCGCTCTGTGGTGCAGTTTCATGATAAATAATCTGAAACAGGTAAGTGCACTAATTCTGCATTTAAATACTTCTACTACACCCACACCAAATGGTTTATTCATAATAATTCATGACTCATGGTGCTAAATAGTCTTTATACTCTTACTTTCAATACCAAAAAATGCCAGCTGAGCCTGTTAAGTAGCAAATGGTGGTATCGTTTTCATTATGTATTAACTATTGTTAATATGAATATTACAAGGCATAATAACAATAATATTAACAATAATAAAACAAATAAATAAGCAAACCAGTAAGCAAGTAAGTAAGTAAATAAATAACAGCCAATTCGGCTGTGAAGATATAAGAACAGGGGCTGTCCATAAAAGATAACAATTGGTACACCGGTGACTGAAACAATAATATAAAATTGTCATAAAAGGTTTAAACAGCATCAGTGATGCTGCTCCGTAAACACAGCTCTCTTGTAGTCTCTACAGTGACATTACTGCTGCCAACTACACTGTAATAAAGGAGATTTGTTTTAAAAATGACACACGGTGGATTATTATATTGATGCAATATAAAAAGCTTGCATTATATGTTGTAAATAACACTGATCTATAACAAGCACTGCTGGACAACAACTCCTTGGAAGGAATACATATATATCAGACCGCAGTTTAATTACATAATAGTACATGAATTTTAAAAATGTAAAAATTAATTCAAGAATTTGTAGTCAAGCAAGGCCACAGTTATACCACAGTGTTGTTCCGATCATATAATGCAAGCCCACGGCAGCTGGTGGTCTGGTGGTTGGGAAAGTCGTGGGTTCAAAACCCAGGACTGCTAGTGGCACCACTGATGTACCTTTGAGCAAAAATCCATGCTTCCCGGGTGCTGTGTTCCTGGCTGCCCGCTGCTTCCCTTGGTGAATGGGTTAAATGCAGAAAAAGAATCTGCTGTTCACAATGTGTCCTGTGATGTTCACATATGACACATTGAGATTTTACATTTACATATAAATACTCTACCAAATGAGCCATTCCATATCAGGCAAAGGGTCCTATTTTTTCCACACAGTACAGTGTGGGCCTGCAAGAGTCTGTGTGTGTCTGTCTGTCTGATCAGACAGTATCTGACAGTCAGGAGCTCCCTGTCACACACACTCACTTTCAATAGAACCTCACTAATCAGGCCCCTCCCAGGCTGGGCTGCAGGCCTTGGCATTTTTGTATTATGTTTAACTGACCGGGCGAAAATTATGGATTTTAGACTGAAATGCTTCGTAAACAACTGAACATGGTATTGGTGGATTGCATAGTGCTCTACGCGGATATAGACATTTTGCAGATGTCTGGAAAAGTCGTAAACAACAACTGAACTGCAGGGTGATGATGCGTCCATTCGCCTCCATGGCCTTTACCCCAGAAAAAAAAGAAACCGGATCGCTATTTATTCATCTAACACCACAGAGCTTCATCGCTATGTTGCGTTGTTTATACTGGACATACAACAGCAGCCTACTGAGACAGATTTTAACGGTTAGAGACTTAAACACTGCCCGACATGAGTGGTCTCTCTCATCAACGGCTCCTGTAGTTTAAACGGAATCAACAGTTTATGAAAGATACAGCTAAGCATACGTACAGACGCTTTAAATAGTGAACATACTCTTTAACACGTTGGGTACAGCTGTTTGGCCTACCTGCGGACTGTCCTGCAGAGCCTCCTCCAGGAGTAGTTTATGTACGGCCGGCATCTTGCTAACAAGTGATGTTCTTATTGAATTATTGAAGAGCACTCAGTTTCCCAGAAAGCCCTGCGCGCTTGCTCACCGCGAAGACACGCCCCAGAGTGGTCAGAATGATTCACATTTAATATTTTAGGTTATAATTTAAGACAAAAGATAAATAAGAGAACTAACATCACGCTTATTTTTTAATTTCTATTAATAACGATTCTGCACTCTTATCTTCCTCTGACAAAGCCAGTTTCCCCTCCTCCCTCCCGAATTTGATCCAGCAGCGCCCCACACTGGATCTCACAGTCCTTATGGACGGGTTCCTCGATTCAGTCTACAGTCTCTTCCTACAGTTCACAGTGGTGTGTTGTCCTGCTCTGGCACTATTTATTCAAAAAGATATCACTCAGTCACAATAATGATAAAATGTCTGATAATTATGACGTACAATGTCATAGGTATGATTATCTAATAATAGTCAGGTACCATGTTGTTATTATGATTTTACGATCTAATAACTATCAGAGCTCATGGGACAGCTTTATATGATAATAATATGATGAATTTGCACAATTACGATATCATAATTGTTAGTTTAAGACTATGACTTGTTATAATTATGACTTACTATCTCATACTATCAAATAATCTGTTAACCAAAATTATTTGAAAAAAAGAAAGAATTGTTGTAGACACATAGTTCCATCTTTATTATTACAAATGAAATACGGTTTAAGTGAGGACCAGTCTTATTCCAAGGTTTAATCATTGTTAATCACTGTGTAAAATTGCTAACTCCAAAGAAATATACAAAAAAATAGCTAAAAACAAAAGTTTGTTTGCTGGTTTGTTATAAAGCATGTTATATGCGCTTTCGCAATAACAAAAATAAAATGAAAAATAAAATCACTAATATAAAATGCAATTTGAAAAAGGGTTTTGCGTCATTCATTTTCCTCAATGCTAGCTTAGAACAAAAAAGAATGGATTTGGGTTCATATTTGTTTTCCATTTGTAGACTGATGATTATATTTCTCATCACAGGTGACCAACTGGCCGTCCTTGAGGTAAAACTCAATTTGTGGCCATCCTTGGTCACAAATCACTACTTTTTGCAAATACATGAAGCAAAAGTGATTGTTAGCATATGTGATACACTGAGACATGATGAATGCATTTTCACAACGAAAAGTTTTTGAAAGTAAGATTTAAAAAATCTGTGTCAAAGGACTGTAAAAAGTGAGCTGATTGAAAAGGCTGTGGGTAATTCATGGGCAGACAAATGTAAAAGTGAACATCACAGATTTTGTAATTTTTTTCAAGAGTTCTCACAGGACAATTAGATTATAACTGTGGATTTTTATGAACAGTCGACGTTCTCAATCCTTCTTTTGTACTTAACAACCAGGCCTGAAAACAGCATTGGACAATTACACACAAAGTTGAAAACACACATGATACACACTACTCCTCCTGCACTAGTCCAAGCACACCTCTGACTGAGGCTGAAGAAACAAACGGTGTAGACGATGTACGAAGCAACAGTGTTCTTTCAAATTAAGGTTTCCTTACAATATTCCACCACTGACATGACTGATTTATCCAGTGAGCAAGAACTTGAAGCAACCATTACTGTGGATATTTAGGAAGATAGCGGCACTGTGACTTACAGAGCACATCTCTGGGATCTCTAGCCTTGATGAGATCTTAGCCCTCAAGTGTCTAGAGAAACGTCTTCTGTTCCTCGCAGAAATGTCTTACAGGAACCCATTGTTTAAAGTGATGGAGCAAAGGAAATTCTTGTTCTTCACAGTACTGTATCTACCCAAATAACTATTTTCACATTTTTGTGATAGACGTGTCATGCTGGAGACTTTTCTAGCTAAGGGACATTTTCTGGTGGAAGGTTGGTGATTTTTGCGAGATGTGCTCTGAATTTTGCCGTGACACTTATGAGCAGATGATTTTAAAGTGCATTACTTACTCCATGATTTTGATCAACAAAAATGGACAAGCAAATATAAACATTGAATTTGGCCAGCAAAACGAGAAGTAAAACTTGAACCTGTAATACTGAAGCAAGCATCAAGTTATCCTATGATGTGTTAAGAATCATCGTGACCAAATTCTCAGACACCTTTAGTTATACTGAATCATCTTTGAACTTTACTGTTCAGATTCCTGTGAACCGAGCAAAGATGCTGGAAATGATGGAGCTTTATACCAACAACTGGAAACAGCTTTTCCAGGTGTTGGTATCAGGCTCCATCATTTCCAGACACCAACAGCTCCTGGAGGAGTTTGTCCACTAAAATCTCGTTCAGGAACCAACGTTTGTGATTGATGCCTCATAAGGTCAGAGCTGGAAGGCATAACAGCTACACTTGAAAACCTATAGCAAGCATTAAGAAAGATCATGAGATCAGTTACTTACCTCTTTTCCATGACTGACCAGCAAAAACACACAAACAAATATCTGAATATGTGCTGTAGTGAATCAGACACATGGCATTTGTTTTCTACAGTTTTTAATTGGATCAGATTTGATTCTTAGCAAGAGCATCAGTGTCATCTACACACTCATACAAGTCTTTCAGAGATGACTTGTTGCACAATGTGTATAGCTGCTACTTGGAGTTGCCAGTCGGTTATGAAAACTACTACAGGGAGATAAAATGTGTATAGTGCAGTATCATAACATTTTTGGTACATCATTCTAATAATGTTTCGTTATATTATAATTGTTTACATTTATTTAATATGCTTTTATTTTGGTGCATCTAATCTAGTAACATTAGTTCTGGAGGCCACAAGATGCTCCAAGACTTTATTCATCTCTTGGGTCTTGTCACGGCTGGGACTCTATGAGCCGTGGCAGTCCTGGTTTTTTCATGTTTTCAGTTTTTTGTTTTTTCTGGTTTTTCTGTTTTATGTTCTGTTTACCTCATGCCAGCGACAGCTGAAGAATCTAAGTTGTAGTTATTCATGTGTTATGTTCTGTTCCGTTTTCAGATGCCCTTATG
>JBBPDH010000124.1:14151694-14161704 GCA_037974565.1 Clupeocharax schoutedeni
TCTCTCCCTCTCTCTCTCTCTCTCTCTCTCACTGTCTCTCTGTCTCCTTCATCTCTTTTGTGCTCTCTTCCCATCTCACTCTCTCACTCTCTCCCTCTCTCTCTCTCTCTCTCTCTCACTGTCTCTCTGTCTCCTTCATCTCTTTTGTGCTCTCTTCCCATCTCTCTCTCTCTCTCTCTCTCCCCCCCTCTCTCTCTCTCTCCCTCTCTCACTGTCTTTCTCTCCTTCATCTCTTTTGTACTCTTCCCATCTCTCTCTCTCTCACACACTTTTTTGTGCTCTCTCACATCTCCTCCTCCTTGTGTGTTCTCTCTCTCCCTCTTTCTTTTTCTCTCTCTCTCTCTCGTTCAAGTGCCGTGAGTCATGGCTCAGTTATGAGGGAGTAGGCATGAATGAATGAGAGTGTTTATGTGGGTCAGTAGGATTCACATTAACCCCTGACCTCTCTACTACTCTCCACACTGCAAAAAATCACCAAAGCTAGCGCCCGGAGCACTTCATGACCCCACTTTTGTCCTCACCATGTTAAAACTGGTCAGAAAGGGGTCACAAGAGGCCGCACACCCACTCAGTCAGTTTGCACTGAGGTATTAGACAAACAAAAGTGTCAATAGGTCACAGACGCAGGCAGCCATTACAATGTAAACCTTCAAAAACATTATAAACATGCCTGCTAATTAATTAGCACTTCTGGTACAACTGAGATTTATTTCATAGCTAATGCCCCTTTCCTCTTCCTCTCCAAATCTCCTCATAAATTACTTGAATATTAGAGTCAATTATGGTATGGATTCTAATAGTTTCATGTCACAAATATGTTCATTCTCAGTCAACCTCATTGTCTTGCTTCCTGAACTATGACAATCAGACATGTCCACTAAGGCTTTTGTTGAGGTGCATTAAAGATGTCTAAATGATAAAAGGCTCAGCAATAGTACTGTGATAAAGGCATGATAATAAACTTATCGTAGGATGATTTTCGAATCAATCTCGTCTCAAGAGTGCGTACAGAAGGTTTTGGGAAGATTTTGTGGGATGGTAATTTATGTGAATGTAGTTAGAAACATATGTTTTTAAATATATCTTTATATGTCCACTATATGGACAAAATGATTGGGACACACCTGTTTTTCAGAGTTTGGGCTATGCGTACTTCCACTGAAGGGCAATCTTTCACTGGAAAGATGAGAAATTGATCTCCAAATTTGTGGACACAAATGACTGGGTCCCAGTGAACAAAGCAAGCTCCATAAAAACATGGTTGGATGAGTTTCAGTATAGAGGAACTTGCCTGGTCCAAACAGGACTCTGACCTCAACCCCATCCAACACTTTTGGGATGAACTAGAACGAATAATGTGAGCCAGACCTTCTCAACCAACATCAGTGCCTGACCTCTTAAATCCTCTACAGAATGAAGAAAACTCCAAAATCTTGTGAAAGCCTTTCAAGAAGAGTGGAAACTGTTAGAGCTTCCATACTGAAGGCTAGGTATTTGAATGCAATGTCGTTAAAGTCTCTGGCAGTTTTTGTCCATATAATGCATCTTCAAAGCCCAACAGGCAAAAATGAGTTACAAATCATTTAACATTTGGTTTGTACACAGTCTAGTGATGCATTGGTCAAGATTTTGGATACTTAGCTCCACAGGAGCTGATGCAGTCCACTGCTATTACATACATTGTTGGTGGTTCATTCAAAGAATGACTTTACCTTGCTCTCTAAATATTAACGATTTAAATATTTGATTTGTGGAACAAAGTCCATTTTTCAAACCATTTTGCAGTTGTCTTCATACGCTTTTGCAAGTATTCATTCTTGGGAAAGTGCACACAGTATTGGCTCTTGTTTCTAGTCGTTACATTTTTTGGCAGCACACTGTGCTTTTTCCTCACATTACCTAGCGGCGAGAAGCACTTACCAGGTTTTCCAAACAAGATTTCTCAGCAACAGGATTCATTTTTGCTGATGTAATTGCTCAAATAATATTTTGTGGCATGTTCTATTTATTTTTCAGTTGTTTTTTTTACACAGGTTTTCATATAAGAAACTAAAGCAGCGTATCTAAAACAAAAAAGCACCTCAACTAATTGTTATAGATTTGGTGAAGACACTTGAACTGCACTTAACTGCACTTAATACAAACCAACATCCTGCTCCATATTAAGATAGGGTTTGGAACTCTAAGAGTTAAATCATCACAGAGTGATCCACACAAACTTTTGCCTTCATTTTTATCAAAGGTTAAACACATCAGATTTTTTACTGTGTGTGATGACCTCTCTGATTAGGGTCAGAAAGCTGTGAAGGCCCTTCCAGCCCCAGTCTGCAGACCTCACTCAAAGGTCAGGGTCGACCTCACGTCTCTGGAGGTCCATCTCCACACCGGCTGCGGAATTTCCCTTCCCAGAGCCTTGTGTTAACCTCAAAAACCAAAGCGCGAGTCCATAGCAGTCCCTCAGTGAGCTCCACGTTCATATTTTGGTAGGTGAGGGCCGAGGCAGGCTGAAGTCAGGCGTAAGGAATGCAAGGCAGTGTGTTAATCTCTGCTGCTCGGCACACAAGGAAGCGTATCATTACTTTATGATTGATGCCTGTTTGGAGAGGAGGGAGGCATTCATTACTGGCTTTGATGTTGTCACATCTAAAATGCTTTAACATTTAACCACTGAGAAAATCTCTGAAACTTAAAGGGGCAGAACTGAGCTTGCAGGTGCAGCCCGTAGAAACTGCCCTCCATGTTTCATCACTCGACATTCTGATAGAAAGCAGAGAAAATTAGCAAAGTTCAGCCAGAACTGGAACAGACTACCACGTCTTAATCACTCTCTCACTCCTGTATTCTGTCTAACTTAATTCTCTACTCTGAGGTTGCAGAGGCATTGTGAATTTCACAAAAGACTCTATAAGAGACTCTATCATTTAATTTACTGATGGTTTTATGGCATCAATATTTTACTGATCATTTGTTCTAAAAAATATGAATATGGCCATATTCAAATCATGAACACAACTATTGTTTCCAATGTGTTGACCTTTTAATCTTTTTTCTTATGTCTCTCAGACCAGGGAATCGTTTTCTGTTCATTGTGAAAATGTGGCCTCGGTTTATCGCATCTAAAACACTTCCATGTGCTCAGTGAAAATCAGTCACCTGAGAACTTCTGAAGACTTTATCTTGATTGAACTGGTTGATTTGTGATAAAATGGGGAGCAAATATAATTTTCACTGAGTCCAACAATTCCCAACACCGTCCAAAAACTGATTATGGCTTTAATTCTGTTATTAGGCTTTTATTAGGCTGTTAGGTATTTTTATAATAGTTTCTGATTGAACAGCAGCTGAGGAAGAAAAACTGATCGAGAGTTCATTGTGGGTGAGGCTGCCAAAAGGACAAGCAGACATTTGACCCAACCCTTTCAAAGTACCTGGCAAAGACCCACTACTTTTAGACGGAATACAGGAAATTACTGCTGAAGAACCCTATATTGTATTTGATTATGTTTTATAAATATAATATACACTATTATATGTTACACTGTTTGTACTGTAATAAGACACTAGTGGTATGGTAATAAGTGTATGATTGGCAAATGCAAACTATTTGTGTACGTATTCAATTTAAAAAGTCCTCTCTCATTTTTATATTCAGTTCAATTGCTATAGTTTGTGTTAATGTAACAGGCTTCTTTCCAGTCATATAGCTCAACCATCTGAACCTCTCTCTTTCTCTCTCTCTGTCACTCTCTCTCTCTCACACACACAACCTCCCCCTTCTTTCTCATTCACTCACTCACACTGTCCCTCCTTTCTCTTTCTTACTCTCTCTAACTCAATCTCTCTTCCTTTTTTGTTCTCTCTCATTCTTTACCTCCTCTTTTTCTTACTGTTTCACAGACTTTCTTTCTCTCTCCCTCTCTCTCTCTCCCTCTCTCTCTCTCTCTCTCCCTCTCTCTTTCTCTCTCTCTCTCTCTCTAACCTGTCTTCACTCGGTCCATACTCTCTGTGGGACCCTCTTTCATTTTCTGCTCTCTGACCCTTTTCCCCCTCCCCCCCTTCGAATGTCCAGACAGGTTTGGGAGAATTGCGTGCGATGGAGAGAGGGATAGTCTTTCATCAAGCCCGCACAAGTGAAAGGAGGAGGGGGGAAGGCCACTGAGATTGGGATCAGTTTTCAAAGAGCTATCTTTTCATTTGTTTTTCCTCAACATTTCACCGCTGGTTAAGAAGGAAAAAAAGAGAAAAAAAATTCCCCTCCTGTTTAAGAGAAGTGGGGAGGAAAGCAGCAGATGGCCGTCACTCATAAAGGGAGTGGGATGTTTTTCAGGGCATCTTTGCTTTGATTGTGGGAGAGTTCTCCTTTCTGGCATAGCAGCTAAGGGAGATGCTATCTCCACTGGAGAAGTATTTATGTACACTGGCTCTTTACCTTCAATGAACTGAAGAGACGGTTCGTCTGAACTCGCGAGGTGATTGCTTTTGTCTGAAACCCTAGCCCTGTAAAAATGGGTTCTCTTCCTCGTCCTGTTAGCTATTAAGTTGATGACATGTCTGTGACTAAGACCCCCCACTTAAAGAAAATATAAGACTTCTCTGAAAGAGGCGCGATCCTAAATATATGTTTCATGGCCTAGAGGCAATTTTTCTCAATTTAAAAGAATTTCAGAAAAAAGATTTTTTGATTTTATCATGAAAGGATATTATTAAGAAGTTTATTGTCGGCTTCTGAAGGAAAAAAATGGAGACCTGAATTGATGTGAATTAAATGTGTTCACCATTTCCACATGAGTGAAGTATATTACACCAACACTGCTGGAGACTGAAAGGTGAATGTTGGTGTAATATACAGTGGGGCACAAAAGTCTAGGTAAAATTTATCTAATTTGCAGTGTTTTGTAATTTAATGCAGTTTTCCATTGATATGTTCTGCGTCTCTATCTTGGTGGGTGTGCACTCCACCAGTTTGTGTAAAAGTCTCTGATGAGCAGATAAAATGCAACTGAGAGTCGTTTGAATAAATGTTTCAAGCTGTAAGACAAAAGTGCTCTTAACATCGTCAATTTAACAAATTTCCTTCACTTTGAAAAGTAACCTAGAAAGATTTTAGTGTGGTCCAGGCTCTTGGACTTTGAATTCAATGTGATGTGAGAGTACAGAAGTGAAAATAGAGCTTTGACATCTTGAGCAGGTGGCCACCCATACATTACGGACCAGGAGGCCGATGTGTATGTTGAGTGCATACAGCTCTGCGGTATTCGCTCACTTCATGGGAAAGTGCCAAGTGTGGGGATGAGGTGGTCTCTGGCCTGCAGGAGATAACTTCACTCCTCAGCACTTCATCATTTCCATCCCCTCAGTGCTTTATGGGACAGAAGGGTGATACTGGAACCACCTCCAGAAGTCAAGGCTTGTAAAAACGCTTTACTGGTGACCGGTATGGACCACCAAGAAGATGGTCCAGATATTCACAGTGGCAGCAGGACACCCCCGCCCCCATGCCCCCAACTTTTCCATTCATCTTAACATCATCATTTAAAATAATGAAATACTAATATGTTTAAAATTAACCTCTTCTGAATATGTCAATACAGCTTTAAAGAAACAAAAGCTTATTCGTACTATTCTCAGGGCCTGCTATCCAAAAATAATTTTTGGTACAACTTTCAAGTTTATCAAGATAGTCTAATAACCTCCACGTGGCGTTTATGGACTTCACTCGGACAATTTGCACTCCCTCATTGAGTGTTTTTAATCTGAAAATCTTTACCTTTTCACTTTAATAAAAAACACAGCAGCCTTGCCAGCTTCAAATAAGAGCTCAGAACTCATTTTCACCAGCCTACATTTTACCCTGTCATTTATTTACATATTAGTTCATTAAAAGGTTACTTTTTTCTTTAGTGGTTTTCTCTCTGACTTAAACTAGAGTTGCCAGTTTTGTTCTTTCACTTGTCTATACAGTATTAAAGGTATTAAACAGATTGGAATACAATGTGCTATAACTTATGTAAAGTCCAAGCACATTGTTTATATATATATATATATATATATATATTTTTTTTTTTTTTTTTTTTTTTTTAAACAAAAAAATGTAAATGTGCATCAAAATGTGCAGAACTGTGTTCTCAGCAGTGGGTGTCAATGGCAGCACTGGGATGGGCACTGGTCCTTCATAGCCCTCTGGGTTTCTCAGTGAAGCTGGTGGGCATGGCACTAGCCTCTTGCTCCCCTTTGGTCTACCTGACGCTGCCAGTGACAGAAGTGTTCATTTATTAATAGATGTAGAAACTCCTAGAAAACCAACAAAACATGCAGTTTTCCCAGAGGTGCTCAACCTTTTGTATACGATCAGATCATTTACGCATCTGTACCCACCTTCTGAAAATTCTGCAGTTTGACAGCACAGTTAGTAGAACATATTCTGAAAAGATCCCAACTAACATAACATTAAACTTCTCTATCCTCGTTTCCTCTTGAACCTCTGCTAGAGTTCATTTTTGCCTGGTAACAGCAACTAGAGAAGCATAGTGCCCTCAGAACAGCAGATTAGTTTTTGATTCATGCCCTGGTAAGCTCTACATTCATAGCATTTAGTCTAGAAAGGAAACATGTCCCTCACACCATTAAATCTAAACTAACATTAAAAACTGCTACCAAGCTATGATTCTACCAGCAATGAATGTAGTACTCTACTAGGGCCCAAAAAGATTACATAGAGAAGACATTGAAGACACAGTTTTTTCTTTAATTATTTTTTCACATGAACATGTAGCTGTTATCCCATGAGCTGACTGAAGAGGTGGGAGTTCATTAAAAGACAGTGAGGGTCTCAACAGTTCTGACAGTCTGGGGAAGATTGTTCCACCACTTTTGTGCTAAAACTGAGAAGAATCTTGATGCGTATTTTCAAGCAGGGCTTGGTGCTCTAAAAAGGTGAGCTGAGACCTGTGGTCTGATCAGGGCTGATAGGTAAGACTGAGCGGAACTATTTTTGGCTTTGTATGCGAGTGACAAAAAGACTATAGTCTTCCACATTAAGACTGAGGGTCCTAGTGGAGTGGCATGTGAGAACTTTCGTGTGTTGAACACCAGGTGTGCATTCTGGCCAGCCAGGAGAAAGTCACAGCAGTCCAGTTTTGAGAATCTGAATGACTTCTTTGGTGAGGAAAGGACAAATTCTCCAGACGTTTAAAAGAAGGTAGCTGCATGTTCGGGAGAGATCATTGATGTAAGATAAAAATGAGAAATCTTCATCTAATTCTTTAACCAATATTTTTTTCTTCTGGTGTGGGAGTGATGACAGCATTCCCAAGTGATGACAAGGTCGGTCTTGGTGGTGCATCACCTGGAATGTATGTACAGGGGCTCTGTTTTACTGGGATTTAGCTTAATGTTATGAGCTGTCATCCAGGAGCAAATCTAATTCGGACATGCAGAGATGGGCTGAGTGTTATCAGCATAACAGAAGTATAAAAAAACATCTGAAGATATAATATCACCAGGAGAGCAGGAAAAGAAAATGTGGCAAATCACTGAGGCCTGAAGCCTGTGGTATGTCTTCATGGTGCAGACACTGATCACTTCCATGACTTTATAACTGCAACCCTCAAAGTGGGTAATGGACCCAATCCATTACCATGTGGAACCAGAGATTCTGAGTTTGGTGGGAGAACCCAGGAGGATCTGATGACTGACACTATCAAAAGCTGCAGAAAGAACTAGAAGAATTAGAACTGAAGACTCTTTTGGATGCACAAAGGTCCTCAGTAACAGCTTCTAAGTGCAGTTTCTGTAGAATGTGCTGAAATCCACATTGAGATAGAAATAGGCTGCGTTTGTTAAATATACCATGCTCCAGACCCTTGGAGAGAAAGGAGAGAAGAGATATAGATCTGTAGTTGAGCACACCAGTGATGTCGAGTGTGAGGTTTATTAAGATTGGTGTGACTACAGCTGATTTGAAGGTTGCTGGAACATGTTCTGTTTCTATGGAGCCTTTTATTAAATGAGCACTACAGACTACAGGGGAGAAGAAGAATATGGTCAAATCTCTTGTTGAAGATGGTGAACGATGAGAACTGTGTGTCTCCTGAGAACGAATGGGAGTGGAGAGGGGAGAGAGGGGAGTCATTTCTACAGTTGAAGGATATGGGGGAGACATTCTGGGTATGACAGGATGGCGGAGGAAAGAACAGGTGGAGAAGATTGTGGTGAGCAGTTGAAGAGACAACAGTGGGCTTGAGTAAGTCTGGAAAGAGGATATGAATGACTAAAGATGATGACTGGACAGATGAAGAGAGGTAGTCAAAACATTGGCTCTGACGAAGAAAGGGTCAAAGTTATGGGTTGGAGGAAACTTGTTGAGGTACAAAAATAAAGACAGGAGAAGCTCCAGGATATAGATCTTGTCACTTGGGGGGTTAAAGTTACCAAGAAGAATGAGTGGAGAATCATCATCTGGAAATGAGCTGAGGGTTTCCAGTCCTTCAGTGAAGGTTCCCACTGCCTTGGGTGGTTGACAGACAACAATGATGTGGATTCTGTTGGGCTGAGTTATGATAACACAGTGGAATTCAGCAAATCCTTGTGCGAGACTCATGATATAAGTGACCGCTATAAGTGACATCGCTTTGAATAAGAGCATCTGCCAAATGTATGAATGCAAAGGACAACTGATTAGTTCCTTACTGCCTTATACTGTAATGAGCTCCTTATTTATAACTCACTGCTTATGTAGTGTTATTATTTACTGTCTGTTTTGCAAATGGTAGCACAAAGACCAGGAACTGTAAATCAACTATACTGCACATTATTGTACTATTTCTTATCAGTAAATTATTGTATTTTCATAATGTTTACAGGACTTCACCAATGTATTACTGTTTGACATGAAGCTTGACCTTAATATCTCAAAATGCAATCTGCTGGATTTACAGGATACAAACGATTATTGCAGTGTTTCAGGTGTAAATTTACATCAGTTCTTTGCAACCCAGTGGAGGCCGGTTACACTCAAGGTTTCTTCCACTTCCTTGTCACTGTTGGATGTATTTGTCCCTGAGGTACTGTAGACCCTTCCATTGGAACAGCTGTTAATTAATGTGTAAAGCAAAGTTGGCCGCACTATAAAGCAATAATATGATGTATTACATCATATAATGTGTCCTGGATGCTGTGTTCCATTTTACAATATCCCATAAGCATTAAGGAACTAAATAACATCCAAATGAAAAATTAAAAAAAAGTCATGCAAGAGGTGTCACCATCTTAATGGCGAAGCAGATCCAGACCATTTCACTTGGAAATCAGGATTTTTATGAGCCTAATAAGCTTCGGTGAATGATTGAATCAGTTTATAGTGGGCAGGGCAGGGCTTTCTTTGGTATAAAATTTTCCCATGGCTCATAAGCTTGGTGAAAGCAGCTTAACTAGTGGCTGTGTATGCCAACTGTGTCCATGCTAGCCCATAAACCTAACGCATGTAAAATCCATTATATTAACAGCTATACCTTTCCTTTGCTACTTTCCCATGAACGAAATCCCCAAAATTCCACTGTTAGCACGTTCCAAATTGGTCCCAGCCTAAATGTTTTTCCCCCCTTAGATGGTGACATTTAACTTCATTTGAAAGAGTCCAGGAGACAGGGAGAGTGAATGGAAACCAGGAATGGGGAAAGGAAGAAAAGAATCTTTAATCACTGAATCACTGCCCTACAAAAGCACAGAGGCAGACACAATCGGAGAGCAAAGGAATGTAACTCAGCTGGGAGACACATTCAGACAGTCGTGCTGTATTTGGATTTACAGAGTCGGGAGGTGGGGCGCAAGACACAAACCAAATTGAAGGATGAGTAAAAACCATCCCTTACACTTCAGTGACTGGGAACAGCTCCCACATCTATGATCTCTGACCAAAACACACTGATCTTTCTTTCTCTCTCTCTCTCTCCAACCCATTTTAAAGCAGAATCAAATTTAAACAATTTCCTCGTTACCTCAAATGCAGTTGG
>JBBPDH010000124.1:14167611-14186816 GCA_037974565.1 Clupeocharax schoutedeni
AAATTTTGGCCCCTGTCATGTCAGGTCAAATGACTGCCACATGTTTCTGCCATAAAATAAAATAAAATGATAAAAAAGAAATCAATATTTTGGAGAATCAAAAACTGAAGCATAATAAAACAAAATACTAACATAGTATAATTTCATCACTGTGAATCCAGTTGACAATACAATGCAATACAAAAATGCAATACAATATGATACACAAAGGGTGTCTCATCTTTCTCAGTACCCAGGACCTCTGTTGCACAACCTGCCTTCATATGTCCCACAGATGTCGTTTTGGGGGGACAGCGCTTGAATTGCAGTTTTGGAAATTGATCCGTTTCAGATGTCCTTCTGCAATTCATTGTTACAGATGATGTTGGAGTTTTGCTGAGGGCGAACAAACAGGCCCTGAGGAACAGTCTCCTCCATGTACACCAGTGCAGGTACTCCTGAAGAAACCTTTCAGACATCTAGACTTCTAAAACAAAAAACACTTCCCACTCACTTTCCTTAATTTCTACCTACCTTATCACGCTACAGGAACACTTACAATCATCTTTCTTAATGCACAGCAAAATAAAAAGCTGTCTCCTCTAGTTCCAGTAAATCACTCAAAAAACCCACATACTGGAAACGTCCTCATACCTACCACTTTGGCCTACCACTATTAACACACCTCTCTAAATCTCTCTGGTCTCCCAGCATCTACACTCACTCACCTCCTAGAACTTCTATAAGTCTATGCCAACGAAGTAAACATACAAAACACTCTTCTAGGCTAAGAGCACTGATAACAGCCCAGACTCCTTTAGACATGTGTTACAGTCAAGTGTCTCTATGTTCAAACTGGGACAAGGTCTAGTACAAACATGTCACGGCACAAAGCTTCTGGAATTTGCCGGATCATTGCTGTTTTGAAAACAATTATGTTTTTATATTTTTGCTATTCCTCTGTGGAGCCAGCGTTCCAATGATCACAGCAAACTGACTGCAATAAAATGAGCAAGCATGAACTGTGGTCAGTGCCTCCTCTTATTGGTCAATCAGTGAGCTGTGCTTTCCCTCAGTTGGCACAACAGCACTTAACACAAACAAGGAGTGACATCAGCTCTTAAGGAAAACAGTAGAACTTCTCTAAACCGCCTGTTTTAGCCTGTTGCATTCCTGCGAACTGAGAGTATATCTGAAAGTGCTACCTTGTGCAAAAAAATAAAAAAAAATTGCCTGCTAAGGTGAAGATGTCCAGAGGGCTTTAAAAAGCAGTTCAAGAAACCACACAGGCAAAAACTCAGACAGGAAAAAAACAACACATAAACACTCTTCTGAGAGTCAGTCAGACACAGGCATGCCCTTTAAAGCCGTTGAGGATAAAACCTTAGACAAGGCAGCAGAACAGACAGAAACAAAGTCATTGTGTGAAGGATTCAGAGAGGTCAGAATGGTTTAGGGGCTTTAGAAGCTGCCCTTTCATCTTCTTGCTGGATCAGCACCTGCCATGGAATCATCAACCCTTAAGTAAAGGTGTTGAAAAAAAAAACCTCATCAGACATCAACGGCTGAAAGGGGTTGAAGAAAGCTTTAAAAAGAGCAGAGGTTTTAGGTTTTGAGCTAACATTACCCTCCAAGATGCGTTTGGTGGTAAATGTGCCTTTAGAAAAGGCTTTGCACTCTGAGGTCCTGGGTCTCACAACATTCAACACAAAACACAACAGCACATCAGGTGATGGCTCCATTTGGCATCTCTCTCCATTTTAAGGAAATGACATACATAATTTCATATGAATTAAAAAGGCACTTCCTACATATTCCCATACATATGAGTCTAGATAAAAGACTTGTAAAAGTTCGTCATGATATATATATGAGGCCTCGTGTCTCATGTATGCAGTCTTAATGATCAATAACTAATTAAATAGCATAATAATTATATATGTCAGTTCCATTTGAGTTAAAGGAGAGACTGAGATTCCCGCTCTTCCAGTACAGCCAGACCACACCAGTTCTGTATCACTAACTCTACGCAAAATATTAATAAATAAATGACAATGACAGTTCTTTTTGAGCAAGACCCTGGTTTTCTTTTTCTTTTTTTTTTTACAGGAAGTAACGATCACAACATGTGCTCTATGTGAGTTTTAAGGTGCTTTTGTAAACTCAGCTTGGCTCTTTATTTGTGTGTGAGAGCCTTCCACTGTGTGGTGTCTATGTGTGATTTTAACTCACCTTTTGCTTCAACATGTAAACATTTGAACTCAGCACTGGTCTTCGTGAGGGTTGAGGGTAGGCAGGAGTAACTAACGTTCACTTGATCTGCTGGAGACTTTACCAATCTGGCATTGGTGTGTGTGTGTTTGTGTGTGTGTGTGTATGTGTGTGTGTGTGTGTGTGTGTGTGTGTTTGGTACTGTATAAACCCAATTACATTTTTCTGACTCCTGATCAGATTATCCCAGCATCACACTGGTCGTCAGAGAAGCAAACACATCCACACATGATCCTCTCTGCCTCCTCTCTCATCCTCTACCTCTCTCTACGACAGGTTGCTGCTGATGTCCAGGGCTTGCTGGTACACCTGAGTCATGTCATCCAGGTCTCCCAGCAGGGAGAAGCTGCTGTTGTCCCCAGGAGAGTGCTGCCCCTGTCCGCCTCGGCCGAATTTTCCTGTGTGCAGGGGTGGAGCTGCCTGGAGCCCTTTGAAGTTGGCCAGGTGGAGCAGGTTCTCTGCAGACACGCAGCTTCTGATGTTGGGCCGCGGGGCCATGGGAGGCCAATCCACTCCACTGAAGGAGCTGTTGGTGAGGACACTGCTGTCTTCGCCCACAATGCTGGACGGGCGGCTTTGGCTGCGTGATAAACCCGAATCGGCAGACGGCGGCTCCCCGAGAACGCTCATGGAAGGCATGGCGCTGTAGGTGGAGTATTTGCCATTGCGCTTCAAAATGCCCTTCCTACCTACGGCACGTTTTGGTGGTGAGCTGGCGACAAGCGGAGTGATGCTGCCCCCTAGCAGGTCGGAGGACTCGCTGCGCTCTGGAGAAGAGTAGTACCCTGATTCCCGTTGCTGATTGTTCTTCAGGATGCCCTTCTTAGGCAGGACGGGCACCATTTTAGCTGGAGAGCCTCCCGTCAGCGAGGGTTCCTCCGTCTCTTGGCCAGCCACCGATCCGGGCTCCTTCACTGCTTCTGTTGTTGGAGACACCAGCTTGATGTCCTCCAAGCTGGGCGAGCGCTGCTCTTCCGAAGGCCTCGTCTTTAGGATTCCTTTTGGTCTCTTCAGGCCCAGGTTGTCTTCGCCATTGCAGTGGGGCATCCCGCCATCGTTCTCTTTCTTGGATTTCTTCAGCCGCTGCCGAACCAGCAGAAGTGGCTCAGGCCGGACGCCTTTGGTAGCTCGTGGTTCTGTCCGACTCTGCCAGTCGATGAGGCGAGCCAGCATGGGTGAGCCGGTGTCACGTTGGGTTTCACAGTCACACACACTGCTCTTCCAGCCCCAGTTCACCCACCAGTGATTTGCAATGTCCTCCACCGTAGCTCGTCTGTCAGGGTTCACCATCAGCATCCAGCGAATTAGACCACGTGCATCTGGACAAGAATGTAACGGACACTTAAAAATAAGCGACATAATTTCATATAAATGAATCTTACACTGAAGCCAAATAGCAAGCAAGGCACAAACAATACACATTGTAACACAGTTTGAATCACACATACTTTATACATATACGTTTTTTGTCCGTGAAAATCTCATACTAATCCATTCTATCCTCTACAGGTAAACACTTCAGCACAGGCAAATGCACAATTACTGTTTTTTTGCAGAATTTAAAATAGAAAAGTATTATTTTATTCTCTACAATGAACACACTTACATGTAGCATTTTACTGGAAAAACTAAAACAAAAATATAAAATTTAATGCTTTTTTTCACCCAAGTATAATAATTTTCCTCAAAGAAAGTTCCTCAAAGAGCTGGCTTGTACCTGACGACTGGGTCGGTTCTCTGTATTCTCCATTGCTGATTTGGCGGATGAGGTTCTTGTGGTCTCCCCCATCAAATGGCATCGTACCATAGACCAGAGTATAGAGAAGCACACCCAGGGCCCAGCTGTCCACCTGCAGGGATGAGATAACACTTGCTTCTGCTGACTCTGGACAATAAGCAATAAACAGGACTGTAGAGCAAAATCCACATTCCACACTAATTAAGAGACATGCTAAAGATAAGAAATCACATAAGAGGGGAAGATCTGGATGGAGAATGCCCTGGCATTGTTGCTGTTTCTATTGATATAATCAAAAGGTTAAATATTATAACATACATTGACATGCCATGATCCAGCTTTATTGCTTTTGACCCCGTGATTGATGTACAATAACGCTCTTGTTCTCTTTTGCTGCGACAACCAGACTAAGTGTCAATGTCCAGCAATTCTATGCTCTTCTCAGATAAAGGGCACTAATGTTATCAGCCATTTCCTCCTGCTTTTGGACCTACTGTTATGCAACCTCCCTTTCTCAGCACACAAAGGGCAACTTATATAAGACCTATAGCTAGGAATGAGGAAGAGTAAGAGGTGAGATTAAGTGGGTATTTAGAGCTGGATCTCGTGCTGATGGCAAGTTTGAAATACCTCAAATTTGTCTTATAGGGAAAGTCTACTCATTTAGCAAACCATCTCTCAATGACTTGCCAGGCTCTGTATGGGTGTCGGGTCACAGGAAATCAGATAGCAAGTTTTGAGTGATTAGACTTCCTCACTAATTGTTTTGCTCAAGGCCTTCCTCTCCCTGGTTAGAGCGTGCAGAGATTCTGATCATGACAAGGTGACACAGCCATTGTGTGCACTATTTATTCCCCATGCTGGCTGTAATTTGGGACTTTTCCCATAAGAGGACCATAATTTTGATTATAATCTTCCAGTTGCTGTTTTTTTTTGTACTCGGAGGAAAATTGCAGCAAATTAAAGCAAATTGAAAGCCTCTGCTTTTGGGTCTAAAAATATGTACTGCACTTGTTATAGAACACTCCACTGCCACATTCTGGCCTTCTGGAAACGCCTAAAGATCGCTTTGTAAACAGGGGAGAAAGTGTATTGCCTGATGCTCTCTCTCTCTCTTTCTCTCCCTCTGTCTCTCTCACTTTCCACCTACTACAAAATTACAAAGGCACAGATACAGGCAAAGAAAAACAGGGAAAAGTGAGTGTGTGTGTGTGTGCGCGCATGTGTGTGTGTGTGTGTGTGTGTGACATAGTTACTACTGAAAACAACCGTTTTTAACTCCCTCATCTGTGGAACGCATTTGAATGCCTTTATGAGGACGTATCCAAGCAGCAGCATTTATAAAAAAAACTTCAAAGCCCTCTGAAGCATCTCCATACAGAAGTGCTCTTTTCAAATAAATCTTGGTTTCTAGTATGGGATAATGCTCATAAAAACAAGTGGGAAGTCTTATCCAAGATTAGCTGTATGAGATGCACTATGCATCCGCAGAAGTTAAAGAAGAAGATGTAGCTGATTCTACATCAGGACTGAGGGGCTGAAGCTGACCCAGGAACAGTAACTAGAAAAGTAAAAAGCTGACAGTGGGAGAGTGTGGGTCTGCTTTGTGGGGTTGTATAATCCTATCAAAGGCCAGCCTAATGCTTCAGTAACTCTCTCTGTCTGCCTCATCACACATACACACCTAGAGAGGAAGAGCCTGAAGATTAGTGATGCTCCCTTCACTGATTCACCATATCAGTAACATAAGGCTCAAACACTGCATCCTGAATGATTTTCTAAAAAATATTTAAGCATTTCCTCCGGGGTCAATACAGTTGCCTGTTTCTGATAAAGGTTTAATTTAACCAAGTGACACAAATATTATTATACTGTCATCAATGTGGCTAATCTGTGTCATTTTGTCCTTTTGTAAAAGATTCTACTAAAACTGTATTTGCCTCACGTCACTTTGGACAAAGGACCCTGTTGAATGTGTTCATGTAAATGTTGTGCAAAAGTAAACATATACCTCAGGGCCCTGATAAGGTCTTCCGTTGACAATTTCTGGAGACGCGTATAATGGACTTCCACAAAAAGTCTGCAAGAGTTTGTCTTTATGGTACAGGTTGGACAGACCAAAGTCAGCAATCTGCTCAAGCAGAAACACAATATATAAATGTAGGGAAGACAACAAAGAGACATCCTAGATTTATTATTTTTATGTATTATGTATTATTGCTTTCAAATACTATTGCACTTTATTATAAAATGTAAAAGGCTGAGGATTCAAAAATGAATATAAATGAATCAATGAATAGACCAAAGTCTCTTACCTTTATATTACAGTTCTCATCCAGTAGCACATTTTCCAGTTTCAGATCCCTATGCACCACTCCATTCTGGGAAGGAAAATTGTCTGGGTTACAATGAGATATATACATATTTGTATAAACATTTTTTAACATTTTTAATGATGCTTTTGCTCAAATAGTGCTCTGAATCCTAGCAACAGGGGCATTCCCTACTAGATACACTTGTTCTTGAGTCTTGCTCCAGAGCCCAACAACAGAGCAGAGGCTAAAAGCAGGGATTAAAATATGACCTCTTGGTCCATGCAAAGTTTTAAACCTCTAACATGCCACTAGCCAGCTACAAAGAGTCCTACACAACAGCCACAAGCAAAGATAATGAAGGATTATTCTATGTTCTAACAGCTAAAGCATGTAGCTAAGTAAATAGTACAACCTCCTCGGACAACACTACACTATAATATCTACTGAGGTCATAGGCAACATATGTGCATCAACCAACTAACATCTGTGCCATAAACACACGTCTGTAATTACAGACTCGGGAGAGTTATGTTCTCACACTGCTCTGGATTAAAACATGGCTGTGTCATTAGCGTTTCATTTAAAGCAGCAATTAACATGTGGGAAGCAGGGCCAGAAGCACAGCCGTTCAAGATTAGGATTGTGAGTTCTGTCGCAGTTGAGTTCATTAGCGATGTGGCTCTGCACAGCACACTTCAACTTGGACGCCATGAAAAGGAACACATGTTCGCCAGGCTTCTGATCCGAGCAGAAGGGCCGAGGTACAACAGCTACAGGGCTACCCCACCCACCAACACGACCAGGCGCGAGCTGATAGCCTGAGCGATGATAGTGACTCAGTCCCACCCTGGTTACCAAAGGTCGACAGTGAACTTCTCCAGCCAGAGAAATGACATCAGCCCCCTCTCAGCTGTAGAAAAGATGTCAACAGGGCAGCCCACCCAGTGTTGCGTCTGTGTGAGACCTGGCTCTGAACTGAACGCAGCGGGGGTGGAACCGCTGCTGGAGGTCTTACACGATGCACACAGTGGAAACCGGGGAGAGATCTTAGGGAAATAATAACAAATGGAAACTGGACAAAAAGACAAACGTGGAAGATCACAGAGACAGCTTACAAGCAGATCGCTTGCAGAATGTGTGGCCTGCTTGATCATCTCTGGCTTTGAGCATCCCATCAAATGAGCACATGCTTCACGACAGCCTAGCGTAGAACTCCGCTGAGGGCTAAGCGAAATGCAAGACTCAAGGCCCCAGGCCGTCATATGGAGATTCCTCCTGAACATGAGCAGGCCAAAGGCAACATACTGATGAATTCTGTGTGTATCTCTGCGTTTTATTAAATAACTTCATGTGCTGCTGTGAAGGACGGCCCATCAAGGGCAAGAGTCAGGGCAGAGGAAGAACGGAGAGGTGATGCCAGAGGAAATACAGAGGAAATCTGTGGTAGAGAAGCAAATACTATATTACCTTGTGGCAGTAGTGCACAGCAGAGACGATCTGTCTAAAGAAGTGTCGTGTCTCCCTTTCTGTCAGACGCCGACGCTCACTGATGTAGTCGTACAGCTCCCCCTTACTGGCGTACTCCATCACGATCACAATCTTATCCTTATTCTCAAACACTGCAAAACAAAACAGACATGCAACACTTCAGTGAAAACAGCCCATGCGCAGTATTTGCTTGAATAAGAAGCTGTAATGCTCTGATCTACCCCCTCTTTACTTCCTTGGATGTGTCCGCATAGCATGTCATGTAATACGTAAATGGTGCATCGTATCTGACAAAAGTTTAGATGAAGAGAAACACAGCCGCAGAGGCACAGATCTTCAAAAGAAGTGCTTCAACTGAAAATAAAACTCCCTCAAACCTCCCAAGTTTCACTGATGTTGAAACAAGACCGAGAAATAACAGACATTCACCAACTTACAATTTAAAAAAATGAAAAAATATTTGACTGGGCAGTTTGCAGAGTGCACGAGGTCACGGCTTAAACCACTAATGAGTACGAGACTCGGGAAAAGCCAGAAACGAGTTTGTGGTGTAACGACAACAAACACAGCAAATTACAGTGAAACACTGCAATTTCTGCAACAAAATGTGGTTGTTTATGTCAAAGACCCAAATCTCCTTTTAAGTAGCATTCCACCCAATGGTGTGCCCCAGCCAAGGACAGAAGTACGTCTCAGTGCTCAATGCTGGAGCTCACATTGACCCACACAGCTTTATAGAGCTTATAGAGAAATCTAATTCAATCATTTTTTTCTTTAAAAAACTGTTTAAAAAAAGAGTAATGGAGGGAGGCCGCCCTTTCTAGAGCAACAGGGCAGTCTTTGATTGGCCAGTTATTTAAAAACAAAAGGCATTTTAATGGTTGCATAGTGCTAATGGGAGGAGTACATGTTCCAGTGCCAAATGAAAGACATCGTCATCAGACACCAAACATGTATTGGGTAACTAACCACATCGGGAGCAATGGGAAAATTGTGTAAATCAGAAATATTGCTTCAACTACTCAGCAGGAAAGCTGAGCACTTGGATTCCGCAAATACAAGAAAAAGTGAAAGTAGTGGAACAGAAGGCTGGGAAGGAGAGAGAATACAGTGCCACTGTTCCCACTGCAGTAAATCATGCGCATCTCACCATGTTGTGGAATATAGCAGACAGCCGTTAGGTTCCACAGCACTACTATATGCAACTGTCTGTGTGATGAGAGCTCATAATTCAAGGCCAAAGCACCAGTTACATTTGTCTGAAACTGGGCCCGTCAAGAGGGTAAAAGCTAGTGCATCAAAATGACAATGACAATGAATTTCTGCAAACTTCACAAACCTAAGCCACACAAAGCTCTCTCATGTTTTCATGAGATAACAGGATATTGTTGTTTAATACCTGGCATAAACACATACAATGTTTATTTTTTTCAAAACCAGGGTGTGCTGTCATAACTACATGGCACTAGTGAAGTGTGTGGATAAGAATGCTTTAATAGGAAGGCACTATGAAATGTCCAGTGTGTAACTACTGGACACCTCTTGAGTTTCCCACACTCTAATCGTTCAGGGACACAATAGACTGGCTAAGGGCACTCCAAGGTTCCAAAATCCGTTTAGAAGCCCCTTAAAAACACCCATACGATCCTGATTGACTCTGACCAGTGCTAAAATCATATTCTGTGGTTCCACTGGGGTGGAAGCTTTGTGTCTGGAGGTGGCCTCAGTCCATGACCTGGCATGACACAGGCAGACTTTTCAGCTCTCTTAGGCAGTGCCTGTGTGTGTGTTCATTAGCCAGGACCTTTGAACCCCCTATATCCCCACTTCCCCAGCTTCACAGGGAGATAATTAGCCAGATTACATAACCTGGACCAGCATCGGGCTGCTGGGCTCCACTTGTCTGTCACTCTGCCCCTTTGTTCAGCCGCTCTACTTACTGTGCTACAATTACCGTGCATTGTTCATGTGCCACTCACTCCTTTCAGACTCCATAACACTTACACACAGCCCCAGTCTGTTCAGCAGAGCTATAATTAGCACTACAGAAGCCTGCACTGCAACCAAGTAGTGCAGTCGCCTCTGGGTTGGTCTATGGATTGAAAGTGCTGAAATTTTGGGCAAGTAAAACTAAAGAGAAAGATTACAGCGGAAAAGAGAACGAGTGTGGATCTTGGCTGGTGCTACATTATAAAAGACATTATCTTATGAATTATGCCCTTGACAAGCATACTAGTGAGCTAGGATGCGATTAGTAGGGAAATCCCTATTCGCACTCGCATCTGGTTTAGCTTTGCCTCACACATGCACTTAATGGTTGACATGGGTGTTGCCGGATATACGTCTGTGTGTATACATATATGTGCTATTTTGGTAGGAGGCCAACCCACAACAGTAAACACAATTTAACAAGGTATACCAGTAACCACACAGCCTTAATACACAGACGCAGACACACACACACACACACACAGACAAAAACTGTTGCCATGGTGATAGCTGATGAATCCAGAGGCTCGTCTGAAGGGGTGTTCTCTCCTAATCACTATTACAGACACTCTGAGCCAGGCCAACCACAACTTGGGCTGAGTTACGATACTGTGCAGAGGCCAATGTAGTTCCTCTTCAGATGTGTTCCACTTAATAAACCCAGCCTCTGTGCAGAAAGTGTAGAAAATGGCAAAGTCAGCTAATGTGGTTTGAGATGGGCCTGACGTGGCACGGTAACACCCATATTGCAAAAGTAACATGAGAGATAGCAGAGACGGATATAGCAAGAATTTACCACTAGAACCTCATCCCTTAATGCAGTGGTTCCCAGTGCACACCCCTGCCCAGCACATTTTAGTATTTCCCCCACTCATACCCCGATCCAGCTATTAACGAGTCCTTCCAGCGTTAAAGTGGAAGCACTAGAGAAGGGAAAGCACTCACATGTGCATGACAGGGTGCCTTCAAGCCCAGGATTAGAAACCACTGCCCTTAGGGAAGAAACACACTGGCTATTATTCAGAGTCACTCCTTTGTTTGTTTTGAAACCATCTGGCTCAAGTATGCGCATATTAACACACTGGGGAAAAAAGAATGAGCACTGTACGGAACTGTATCAGTGATACATTATTAGTGAAAAGGAGGTCATTACTTATTCACTGGAAAATGATGTTTAATTCATTGCCAAGTCACAGACGCTTTAGTGCACTGGAGCAAGAGGCAGAAAGCCCCTCTCCCTCCGAGAGCCGGGTCTGCTTCCCAGCTGCTCCGAACGAAACCATCAGCAGATGTCTGGCCTCAAGATCAAGAAGATGGAGGGGAAAGAAGAAGAGACCCCTTAGATGTGTGGAAAGTTGCCCACAGACACCCCACTTCAGTGCACACAAAGGCAGACATCTGCCTCTAAACACACACACACACACAGACACACACACATCCTCCACTATACATGCACTTCCAAAAGTACACACAGACAGACAGAAGATTAATAACATCCAGGAGGAGCTACGGCTGAGATCTAACAGTGACATCTTCACTCTAAAACTTTCCATCACGCCACAGATGCAGGGTGCACACAAATTGGCAAAGAGGCAGATGACAAAATGACAATAAAAAAAATACATTAATTTATGAGACAACTCAAGCAATAAAGATTTTCAGCCTCCAGGGGTGGAGGCAGAACCTCAGTGACACTGACCAACTTTTCAAACATTTGGATATATGACCGGTAGGTGAATGGATGGGCAAATTGGTGCGAAGGCAGACAGACAAACCTTCATATATAGAGATAATGTGGGGGTGTCGGAGCGATGACATGATCTCAATCTCCCGGCGGATATGAACCATATCCTGCTCATCCTTAATCTTTTCCTTCCTGATAGACTTTATGGCAACCTGCAGGGATAAAACAGAGCGACAGATTTAGCACATCATTCAGTCACTATGTCACATAAAAAAGTCATATGAGATTGACCTCTAATGTAAGATATTTTATAGTTTATAATGAAACATCTCCATTAAAATGGTATTTAACATCTTCAGACTGAATTAAATTTGTACCGAAACAAATGTTTAATTTAAATATTTGAAATGTCCTTATTCCGATTTAGATTACAGTAGTGTTACAATGATTCCGTTTACTCCTGAAACTATGGCTTTATGATTGAGTCATTGTCAAGAGTGACTGAATATGAATGAGATATGAGAGAGGAACTGAAGTGTAAGCCCTTTTAAATATTTAATAAACAGACATGGCATGAAATTCTAATAAGCATGTCTAACCTCAACTGAACCTCAGAGACAGAAGAAAGGGCCTGACCCAGAAGGCACAGACCTTAAATGGAGGCCTTCAGTTAAAACCTAGCCATTTCACTCTCAGTGTGTCATTTCCAAGCCTTCTTACATAAAATGAATGAAGGTCGTGGAAAGAGCATGACAAAGGGTGCAGCAATGTAGACTCTCTCTGTGTGCCTTATTCTGCTGTTTTGGATAGAAAGGTCTGGGGAATTGCTTTCTTACTGAGTCTTAAGGGTCAAGACTGATTCCCCTCTAATAGTTGGATCAGGTTGCATTGTAGAGAACAAATACCACATGACTAAGGAGAAAATAGCCTCCCTACGTCTGGATGTTCATAATTCCACATGCTGAAGTAAAGATTTTTTAGATGGTCTAATGTTAACAAAAGGGTGTCCTGTTTTAAATGAATTTCCATGGCATGTTACCGAAGCAGTCACACAGTAAGGGCCTTGTGAGTATGCTGTGATTCTGGAAGGGCTCTAGTTCTCCATCAGCTTAAAATGATCTCATTGGTTTTGACGCCTCTCTGATCATTGTGACATACTTCTTTGGTAAATGTTATATCGGAATACATTACAGTGGTTTCGTATGTTAGAGAAATGCATCTTAATTACATAATGGAAGCGCACCTACAGCAGAGCCTCTCTGGGGTAATCAGAGTGGAAAGCCTCGTGTTATTGAATCTCTCCCCAGCATGCTGGGGAGGACAGGTTGGGGAACGCAGGTAATACTGGAGTAAGACACTTCAAACTTCTCATAGCTTGGGTCTTGGGCGCCGTTTCAGCTTTTATATCCTAATGAATACAAGCTTTTGGATATTTAACACATACTGGCCCAAACCTTAAGAGTCAGGCACCAGTAAAAATCAGCACTAGTGGTGGGAAATCGGAAATTGAGGCAGATTACCACTTTGTTCCCACAAACTTCTGGAAGTCACAGTTGCTAAGAGTCTATATGCCGTTTAGCTTCTGAGAGAGTTTATGTTCTGAAAGGTGGAGCCGATGGACCCATGCTGACTGATGGGTGATATCATATATAGGAAAAGGAAACGCTGGCAGGGATTTCCTGCCTATCTCACACTCCCACCCATGTGCCTCATGACCATTTTTAGAGCTGACGGAACAGTGTGAAGTGGAATTAAAAATGTTTGCAGAGAGGATATCCTATATGCACCTCACTAAGAGGTTTTCATCTCATCATAGAAAAATTGACCGAAAGAGATGTTCCTCCCCAAAATGTATGTTTAATCGTCAGAGTTTTAATGTCTTAAATGGACTTAACAACCTCCTTAATTCCAAATAGTGTTGTTAATGTTAGGTTGACTTCAAGTAAACTTACAGGGTTTATGAAGCGTAGTAGTAGTTCTGCTGAATCGGGATTGAACTGTGAGGAATAAGTATCAGGTATTGATGTGGATTTGTAAGAGAGAAACTTGGACTGTGCTGCACATGGCTGTGGCACAATAAGGCTACAATCACGCCAAAACGCTTTACCTTGCGCCTGTCGAGTTTTGTAACCATCCATTCACTTTTAATAAGCATTTATCATGCCTTGTTTGAGTGAATGTTTAATCGGTTAATATCTCCTCTTCAGTCCCTACAAACTCACCAGATCATAACTCAACATAGTAACTTAAAACCTCCCAGAGCTCTTTGCTTTTACTGCGTACACTAAGACAAAACTTAATGACACGGTATAAGTCCTGCCTATCTGTCTTCACTGCAAGCCTGTCGGTGAATCATCTCTTCTACTCTAATGATAGGATGGGAAGACAGACAACTGTAGCTTATGCCAAAGGAGGAGCCCAGTGCACCAGAGTGCCGCTTTCCTCCGAGAAACGAAAACCACATGCTACACAGAGCCGAAGGTAAATTATCCAGCACATCCCTATAAGGAAACCCAACCGGAATGGCTTAAAACTTGATTACGTGGAATAAAAAGTATAAATAAATACATAAATGGGGCCCATTCTCTGCACACTCAGTTGAAAGCCTGCAAAATCTTAGGGTCTTTATTGGTAAGCCACAGTGAACTGTTTTCCATTACCTCATGAAGTTTATCTACGGCTCAGGTATGTGCCTCCTGCCAGCCTCACAATAAGAGTGCAGGAATGTGAAAGATCCAAAGTGGGGCCCGGTGTTGATACTGCTCTGAGAGTACCACTTTCCCCTCAAAATAATCAGGGAGGGTTTTGATTTCTGCCATCTTGAGCCAAAATAGGCTAGATCTCTTTCAGTTGCACTGTGGAACAATTAGACCAGAGTCTTGATTAGAAGCTCTGTGCTCCACGACCTGGGAGTCATCTACTGTTTCATCCTCTTAACTGGAAGATCTCTCAGGAAAAATTACTTTGGTCTTTTTCTGAAATTGTGTTTCCATTTGGGCACCTTATGGAGCCATCTTTCTTTTTCCAAAAAAGAAATGGCTGATGCCAGATCATTAGTGCAGTTCATTCGTAAGAGCAGGATATAATACTCAAAAACAACTTGAGTGTAGTTGACAAAATGACACACAATAAAACACTGAACCTCCTGGATAAATAATGACCACGAAATCTGTTCAAAAAAGTAAAAAAAAAAAGTCAAGATGGTGTCATGCCTGCTACCAGTCCACTGCGAGGAACATGAAAAATGTTGTGCCTACAGCAACTTGAGTAGACCGAAAAAAGAACTGGCTCTCAAAAACATCCGGACTTGGTCTTTAATGGACACCAGTCCTTTTTCCTCTTTGTAGGATCCAAGTCTAGCCAACTAATGTAACTCCACCACCTTGGAATCCAAACCGTATGTCTTCTGTTCCAGGCCATTGTTTAAGCACCGGCTTCTGCTGTCCATCAGTAGATCTCTGCTCACATGTGTGTGTGTTTAAGCTCTTCTATGTAATTTAATTCTGTACTTTTACAGTTAGTTAGATCTGTCTGACATTGCTTAGTGGATAAGCCTGAGTGCTGTTAGAGGCTAATGTTATTTGCTGTCCACTTACAGCCATGTATTTTGAGCAGGAATAGTCCTGATGATGACTAGACATTGGTCCTAAATCAGCACTAATGGCAATTCAGGGTCTGTCCCACTGCTCGTCTCCCTTTTGAGCCCTCCACAGGATATTAATTTTCCATGGCATTTTCATTTCCTGTTTAAGATGGCCTTTCACGTGTCACTATCTGCCTTCACTCATGCTGTCACCACAACCTTTTCCTCTCTGTCTCTTACACTCACACACACGCCTGCATACCAGTGAAACGCATAAAGTTGAAGAGAAGGGTCTGCAGGCTCACATAAATAAATGTTAGCCAGAAAACACATTCAAGCTCATACATCAAAGCATAGACAGGTTTGGACAATTACTTCAATTTCGTCACTCTATACTTTTCTGAGTGTGTCGTAGATATAGTCAGTTATTCTACAACACAGACTAACGGAATAAACAGTCCTGGTTCATTGAATTAAGTGCAGCCATGAGGTTTCAGTCCAAAATTTTTAATTTACTGCTTATGTGAGGTCACATAAATCAACGTATTTAAATAAATCAATTCGGGCAGTTTACAACGATGTACTTCCACCCATTCCCACTGAAGTTAGGAGCGAAAGAGGCACAATTCAGGCCAGCCAATCAGAACAAAGGTTCTTGTCTGCATCCACAGTAACAGCCTGTTAGTTCTATTTTAGGGGCCTCAAGTAATTTACAAAGTAAATAAAATGCAAAATATGCATCCATTTCACTGTTCCAAGTTATCAGGTGTGACAAAAAATAATATAGTGACATATAGTGTATGTGAAAATGTCCTGCAATATATTGCAATATTATATTTTGGCCATATCACCCACTTCAACATGTGTGAACCCTACATTTCTCTTCATACACCTCTTTCAGAAACTCCCTGATCATCTACCTGCAGAAAGAGAGAGCTGGTAAAACAACCAAAGACATTATCGTTTTTGTGCCCCTTCTATGTATCTGTGCAAGAGGGCTCAAAGCCTGTAGGTTAGGGGTTAAGGATTTATGGTACCAGCCTTTCACACTTCATTCAATGTAACACAATCTGAGCTCACTGAACTAAGACTGACCAAGTAAAAGGATCCAAATCCAAGGCTGAGCTGTATAAAGTTGACTCTGGCACACCCATATAGAAACAAACCTTTCTGTGTCACTGATAAGTGATCCAGCCACTGAGGTCATTCGGGGCTCTGGGTCAGAGTCCGGCAAAAGTGTGCTCGCTGTAATGAAGGTAGGGAACATTTTCTCCCATTGATTCTTACAATTTCAGTGACCATCAATTAGATAACGATTCCCATTCCTTACCGTTCAAATTAGGGCTGTCAAAGAATGAAAGTAACTATTCACTGTTGTTATTTTGAGGCAGTGAGTGTACTATATCAAATGTACAGTCAATGGTTCCAGTTCCTCCACAGTTGAAGCTACTTATGCCCATATTGATACATATAATCTTGTTTCCAGGGAATTGTAGTTTTCAACTTTGGCATTGTTTTTGTTTGACACTCATTGATTTAGCCATAGTTCCATAATAAGCACAGTCCAGCACAGTCCATGATTTCCTTCAGTGTTAATGTGACTCATATTACTGGTATTGCTGGCATCAGCAATGCAAACTGCTTGTGAAAAAATACTAAAATTTATGAAATAAAAAACTAAGTAGAAACTTGCCATAGCAATGCTGTACTTACACAAGAGGAACACAGCAATGCACAGCATGTCCTCAGACTGAGAGATCAAAGGGTCAAACTAGGAAAATGCATTAAGACCATGACCACTTTACAAAGAAGTCAGGTTTTACAGTCATGTTGTGTCAGAATGTGAATTTGATGTAATTTATTTTTATAAGACCATTTTACAACTATCCTTTCTAAGTTGGTTTTAGTCTAATATATGTACATTTACTCTGTTCTGATTGGTTGTCCTGTTTTGTACCTTCTTCAAAACGCAGAGGATGACCTACTCCTTATAAGTCAGTGTGTGAATGGTTAGGGCTAAACTGCTGCAGCCTAAACAGGATAGATACATGTAAATGCATAGGTTTTCATTACACCATCAAAACAGAATTCAAAACAGCTTAACTTTCATATATTGACTGTAAGGATCTCTGAGTGAATAGTATATTTGGAGCCTTTAGCAAGATGTACATACAACATTAAAAAAGGTATTATGGCCAGTTTTCCATGTCACTGACCCTTTAAATGTGGCCTATAAAATATACAGTGACATATCGCGTGTATGGAAAAATCCTAAAAGTATTACGATATTAACTCATCCGCTCCTACATGTAAGAGTAAAGGGTATGTTTAAACACCTGCTCACATAAAGGTTATGTATCAGTCATAAACAAGCACACCAGCTGTATGAAGTGGAAGATAAGTGACACTGACAGCAGCAGCCCTAAGGGTCTCTGATGATTCAAACTAGAAGCGCTCCAGTAATTAAGGTGGAGTCTTTAAGCCTTGTGCCTCTGCCACTACAGTAATCCCCCAGTTTTACACAATCAGGAGTCACGGATTCAGTCACAGATTATTTTTATAGAACCAAACTCATCGTTTTATGCGGAAATCCCAACAGTAATGCGAAAACTGCAAATATCCTTGCTTTTTTTGTTAACCACCATAAAAAGAAGACGAAGCCTGCTGCAGCATGCCTACTCTGTGTCTTGTCCACATATTTTAGTGTTTATCTCAGTTTATTTAGTATTAGTAAGCTGTGTCCTGTCTAAACATTGAGTGGAGAGAGTTATTTTGTTTCTTTTGTGTACAAGTCTTTGCACGCTACTAACGTTAACAGCTAAGGCTAACAGTGTTTCTCTCTCTCCCTCTCACACACCCACTCACTCACACACAGACACACACACACACAAATAAACCAATATTTCCTACCTTGTCCCTGACTTAAACGAGCTTCAGCACAGAGTTACCTGTGAGAGTCTTTGCACACTACTAATGCTAACTGCTAATGCTAACATTTTTTTAAGCAGTAAAGTTTTATGATTCTGATTATTTATTTACCTTTACATTATCCCCATGGATAATACATTAAACTGAGTTTAAAATAAAATTAATGTGTTCTGGGAACATATTTGGGGTCATATTTAGGTTTTACACTTAAAAAATTGGCATTTTTAGGATTTTTTTAACCAAAACACAACAACGCGTTTTTCAATATATGTGGGTGCTCTTGGAATGTAACACCGGTGAAAAGCAGGGGATTACTGTATACTGTTTTGTGGCTGAAGTGTCCAAGGCGACTGCGTGCTATTAGCCTGAGGCTCTTTGAGAAAACCTTTGTCCCTGAGAGAGATAACACAGGAATGTATGATTGTGAGTAAGCAATGTTGATAACAAATAACTCCTAGACTGCACAACAGGACACACACTCACATACACCGAGTATCCACACAACAGGCTGAAATTTGATTTGTTTCTCAGGACACACAACGACAACACAAGCCACTGTGTTTAACACCGAAAATGAAGCTGAGAGAAAAACATTACTGTATGTGTATGAATTGCAAAAGACTGCATTTGTTCTCAAACTTGAAAATTCGTGTCAACAGAACACGGAGGCCACGGACAGAAGGGAGTGCTCATTTATTTTTAGTTTCATTATCCAATAGTCATACTCCCTTTACCCAGCCAGTGGAGAAATGGACACAAACTTGGCTCTGGCACTGAGCCCAAAAACATACCCCAGCCTGTATGTTCAGTGTGTTTGTGTGTGTGTGTGTGTGTGTGTTTGTCTGGGTGGGTGGTGTATCAACAAACACTGCAATGTGCAATGTGTCAAACACACAACCCAAAAGTTTAAAGGGCTCCCAGTATATCTGAAATTGCTGTAGCGTCATAACATACCACATCAGTGATTTGTGTCGCCATGGATACGCATGTCTTTCGTGGTCTCTTAACCACATGCCCCCACCCACATGGAAACACTAGACTTTCTTTATTACATGCTGCAGTCCATGTCAAGGGGAGTGTGTAGACTGTATGACTATATGTTGTGTGCGTATGGGTTTGGGTGTGAGTGTGTGTGTGTGTCTGAAATCGAAAGATGAGGAAAGAGTTGTGGTGGCTTGCGTGCCGTTTAGCTCGTGATTTTAACACCCCACCTCAAACATGATGTCAGTG
>JBBPDH010000124.1:14194157-14212948 GCA_037974565.1 Clupeocharax schoutedeni
TGCTGCCACCTGCTGGACACGTGTGCGTTAGGCACTTGGGAAAAATCCAGCGCTGCCTTTCTCTGATTGGCTAACTGTCGAGGCCGTGAGCCAATCAGCACGCTCGCAACTAATTGATAACGATTAAAGCGCGGGAGTTGGAAGCTCTGAAGCTTGGGAGGAGAAAAATGGCGTCAGTGAGGGAGAGAGCAGCAGCACTAAACCTGGCGGGAAAACTCTACAGCCCCATGCTCCGTCCTGGCGGTGAGACCAACTGCTCCAGACTTGGCAGTGTCTTCTTTTAAACTGTATCTGAAAGTGTGACTTTAGTGACACCGGGTGGACAAAAGGGCAAACGACAGCTGTAACTCTACTGTCTCCTCTAGCTACACTGTATGGACAAAAGTATTGGGACGCCTGACCATTTCAACAGGGTCTTTCATGATATTGCATGCAAATGCATGGACTTAAATATGGTGTTGATCTCCCATTATCAGCAAAATAGTCCCCACTTGGAAGGATTTTCACAATATTGAGTGTTTCTCTGGGAATTTGGCCTGTTCCAGTTCATACTAAAGGTGTTCGATGTAAGAGGCTACCCAAATTCAATCCCAACACTGTAGTCCACTGTTTTACTTGGGGAGCTATATGATAACCTACATTTAGAATAGATTTACAAACAATAAACTGACTCAAGACTTGCCATTGTGGTTTGGCTTGCTATGACCTGCCTTGGTTCTTTGAGGCTTGCTCTAAAACTTTAGCTTCAGGGGTAATTACCAAACTACTTTCCTGGACAGGAAATGGCCTAAATTGCATTTAAATATAATTGTTTTCCTTTTTAAAAAGTGATATAAACAAGTTACTTCTCTAAACAACTCAAACCGGTTAGTTAGCTATGACTGGCTAACTACCATAAACAGTCTTTTTTTTTTTTCTCTCCTTTATTTAATGAGTTTCTCAGATGGTAAAACTGTTTATACCATTGGATAACAGTTATCTTGGTCATTTTAAGGCTAGGTGTTTACAAGCAATCATCTAAAGTGGAATCAGATATGGGCACCTTATGCTACCTTTGTAATGCAGTTGGTGATCGTGTGTCCTGCAGCTCACCGGATGGTCAGTAAGCCGTTCCAGTCTAGCGTCCTTTGGAGCCGCATCGTAGCCCACCTTCAAGCAGAGGTAAAGGTGAAGCGCCGGCGTCACTATCTGAAGTCTCACAGTAATTGCTTCCTGGGCTGCGATGCTGTGGACGTGATCCAGGCCTACATCAACCAGACCAAGATTTTGAGTGATGTTGACATCCCCAGGGCTAAAGTGGTGCGGGTGTGCCAGGCACTCCTGGACTGTAGGGTGTTTGAAGCGGTGGCGTGTAAACCGTTTGGAAAGGAGAGCAAGCTCTCCATGTTTCAAGACAGTGACGGCAGCTTGTACCGGTTCCTAAGTACACAGAAACATCCAGAGAGCAGTCCTGAAGACACTCCTACAGAACAGAACCAAACACACAGCCATCTGTACAGGTGATGAACGACTACACACACTCCTCTGTTGTAGGATCAGTACAACAGTAATTGCAATTTCTTGCAAAGATGTTCACAACAGTTAAAACTTTCTACCATTGGCCTACAGCTTGTTCCAATGTCTCCACTTGCTTTTGTGTTTCATGTAAGTGACCCAGTTCTCAGACATGCAAAAGTACAGCATACAAGACATCACTAAAGGCACCCTTTCCTACATCAGATATTTTATCCTGTTCAAAGAAAAACACTGCACTAAACTGACCCCAAATGTACATATCCATGGTCCTAGCTTCAATTTTATTAAATGTAATGTTTAGTTAAGGAAGATCACAAAACCCAACTGGACTTCAGGAATGGGCCATATTACTGTAGGGCAGCGGTAATCAAACCAGTCCTCAAAAGCTCCAAGATGCTTGGACCTAAAATGTAAGGCTAGAATGAAAAATATGGGGCAGTTTGAGAACCACTGCTGTAAGCTAGTCATTTTAGGTGGTAATATTCCAAAATGGATTTCAGTATTGATTTTATGATCCTCTTGTAGGCCAGATGACCCAGTGTGCTCCCACAGCACTCCTGTGAAATCAGACCACATTGTGGATATACTTCTGGAAGAGCTTGACCTTGGCTCCAGCTTTCTGCAGGCTGAGACGTTACCACAGTCAGGTAGCTCAGGACAGGCACATGAACCAGTGTTTTCAGGCCTGGTATTGCCTTTCAAACTTGTGTGCATATAAAGTTTTTCATAAGTTACCCCTCTCACCACCTTTCTCTCGGTCAGTGGTCAGTCAGGTGTGGCAGGAGCAGACAGTTCAGCGGCTTCTGCAGTTGATAGATCTCCCTTTGCTGGATGGGGTTTTGGATCACAGAGACTGCAACCCACCTTTGTCTGGTGCCAACAACAATGAACCTGACCTACTTTACACCAGCAACTACCTGGACAGAGAGATCCTCAAGGCCTTTAAAGACTCTGTGTGAGTTATAATCACCTTTTTGGGGGTCAGGGTCAGTTCAGTCACATTATCAAGCATGTTTGAGTACTGTTAAGGTATCTGAATAAACTAAACTAGTGGTTTCCAAACCCAATCGTGGCGACCCACGGCCCTGCACAGTTTTAGCAATTCTGTGGATCGGGTAGAATACCTGAGACTGTGCAGGTCTGTGGGCCCTCAGCATTTGGACTGAACTGTTTGCCCAAACAATGTTTTAATAGTCTGATTTTGGTTGTTTAGAAGACTGCTAGATAAAAGCAAAACTTTTTTCTGTCTTTCAGAAAAGATGAGTGGCTCTCAACAGCATTAGACCTGCTGGACTTCCTGCCAGACCAGTTGGTGATTGAGGTGAGCAGGGAGCTGCCTGGCTTTTTGCAGGAGAAAGACGAGGATAACGGTGATGGCCTCTCCGGGTGCCCAGGCACCGAGAAGTGCAAAGCACTGCTGTTTGAAGTTCTGGCTAAACACTATGGACAGGCTAGGCCTCTCCTCACCAGTGACTTGAATGACATATACACACGGATTACTGAACTTCTGGGTAAGTTGGGACTGGGACCTATATTACGGTGATTCTTTCACCTTGGGCTGGATGAAATTCCATACTGTGATTGTCAGAAGTTGTAGTGATTAGATCACCTATTATAATGCATGTACTTCTCTGCCCCTGCCTTTAAATTTATCTGCAGAAGCTTTATTCAGATTATGAACATGAGCTCAAGGAGTTAAATTATTAACAAGCATTAGTCTTCACATTTGATCGTTGTCTGCCTTGCATGTTGACTAGACAGCTGTAAGTAAAAACATCCGCTGATGGATATCTAAAGGAATTTTGGGTTCTAGGCCACAGCATAGGCAGAAGGGGATGGGGGAGCAAATGGGACCATCTTACAGTCCTACAGAAAATGACACTGTGGACAGCAGGATTGCACCATTTGAGACTGGGCTAGAGGTATATTAAAGGGCCCATTATCAATTTAGTTTACTGTAAAAGTACTGCATTAATGCAATATCTTTTCTTACACTTTTCCCTGAGTCACTACAGTGAATATGACCATTTCTGCTTTATCTTTAGTGAATGGGAAATTTGATGTAGCTCTGGAGGTCATGCAGCTGTGTTTGAAGTTGTTTCCAGTGGAGAGCAGGGAAGAGCTCTACAGGCTGCTGAGATTCATGTCACTGGCAGCACACCCAAAACACATTCAGCTTCATAAAGAGGTAAGGATGTGTAATGTGGTGTTTGTAATCCTAGTTTAACCACTTATTTTCTTGAGCAACTCTTTATTTGGGTGTATCATTTTTGAATTATAGTCACATGACTTCTTGGTTCAGGGATAACTTATGTTTAAGTCAAATTGTAGGCATTACACGGATTAGGTTATTTGAGACTGAATGCCTCCCTTCAAAGATGGTTATTGTATTGACTTAATTTGAACCATCAGCAGAAAGTTGTTAGTCTGTTTCATTGTAGCATGCTAGAACACAGACTATCCATTTTAGCCATACGCAGATGATTGTTTCATTCTTGCTCATAATTTTTCTTTAGCTCTTTACATTTTCTACTCTAGTAATTTTCAGTTGTCTTTCAGAGTGAGAATCGGATGATCATAAAGAGGACATTTTCAAGAGCTGTTATACAAAGCAAATGTCTTCCAAAAGGCAAAGTGGATTTGCTTTTGGTCTTCATGCTAGATAACTATGAGGACATCTTCAAGGTAATAAAGACCTCTCACTTTCCTGCTCGGACACTCCTGACTTCAACTCGCGTTACATGCCTACAGTCATGGCGACCTGTCTTACCACTTAATCATTATCATACATGATCTTGTTTAGCCTTGCTTGAGCTGATAAGTACCTCTATGTAATCTTTTTCCTGTTTGCAGGTCCCTAATCTGAATGTTTTAAGTATTTGCAAGGTGGGGGGAGGGAGGGGGGGGTTAATAATCAATTATAGAGAACTTTCACCTTTTAAATCACATTTGGACTGAAGAACAGTGTTTTTTTTTTTTATCTAGATTAATCTATAATTCTGGAGTTTAATCTAGATTAAAATGGCTCATATGTGTGCTACCAAATAGTGGCTAAAAGTAAGTCTTTGAGAACGGGTTTCTCACCTACAGAAAACTAATCTGCATTGCACAAGGTGCAAACAGCCATATACTTGTCAAGGTTTCCATTGAAGCTGCTTAAAAATAAATTTTCCCTGAAGCAAACCCGTCGGCTTCATAGCTGTATCCATGTGAGCACATCACGTTAAATTATACATCCAAACATCACTGAGTGCAGATATGCACTTTACAAATAAACAAGACTATGAATTGAAATAAAGAAGTCTAGCTATCATTATTGAATAAAAACTGGCTGTTGAAGGCACTGCTTGTTAGCAAGTAGCAACTGGAGCCGTTTAGTAATATTTCTCTGGTAGCGCTGTTTGTGTTGCTAAACAGAACAATACTATGAGTGATGATACCTGTTCATTGCTTTACTTGTTTCTTTAAGTGAAAGGAAAGGTTTGGTGAAAAGTTTTCAGCCCTCTATACATGCTAATTCCTTCCTACAACCCTGGGGGCTAAGTCCCCCTGGTTGTTCCATCCTAGTGACAGCCCTGTTTCACAGTAGGCATACACACAGGTTCGAAGACTCGTTCTCGCCCCCTACCCCCCTGCAATTCGGCTAGGTATACATCTGCACTAAAATATCAAGTTGAAAGTCATCATAGCTTGCGTAGTATAGACCCAGCTCCCAACCCAACTTTGTGAATAGTTTAATGGCTTTTTTTTTTTTTATGGCCCAGTAAGTCACACGTTAACACAGCACGTTAACGCCGATAACAGCCCACCACTAGTTTATACATTGTTTTTTCAAGTAGGATGCCTCATTTGTGTGGTTACTGACCTGCATTTTAGAGGGAATATGCTTCACACCTTTCAAGTCTTTCAATTTAAATAATTTCAAGAAAGCTTAGTGCTTCATAACCATTGTTTACAAAATGTGAATTTTTGTATGTTTGTACTAATGCCCATAAAACAATTTAGATTCCAGGTACACTGCATAAGCTGGTCACTAACATACTGGATGATCTTGTGAAAAAGAAGAACCCCAACACAAACAGTATGTCTGTCTAATTCATAAGAACACAATGTCATGTCTACAAAATTGTAACAGGAAAAGGAAATTGACAAAGTACTTAGACTATTTCTATTGGTCCACTGTAACAAAAATATTGTCAATAGTGATGTCAGCTATTTATAAGTTATGGCCTTCTTCCACTTACCTACTTTTTACAAATGTCATAACATTCTTAATTCAGTGCACCTTATGTTTACATTGTATTTTGATAACCGCTCTTGTCACTTTGTGAGCTAAATGACTGCAGTCTTTGTGACCCTTCCTCAAAGCTCAAGTCTTTGTTCCTAGATTACACGTTCTGTCAGCAAATTTCGAGCAGCTTGCACGGTGATGCTGTAAAAGAACTGACGAAGAAGGAGCTGTTTGTGCTGCTCAGGGATATCGATGAAAACACGAAGTACTCCACGAAGGAGAAGAACCGGCTAATGGCACAGTTCTACAAAACCCATCCTGAAGTTTTTTCTCAGTATTTTGGTTCTAGACTGAGCACCATAAACTTGTTTGAAATGTGATTGTCTTTTTTTTTTTCCCCCTGAAAACATGATGCACTGTGTGGTATGTGATATTTTATTGTAAAGTTTAATAAATGTTTATAAAACAAGTTGCTTCAAGTACCCAATTTATCATTTTTATAAATAATGCATGCTCCCACAAACACAATAGCAGTGATCTTTACTCTTGGCTTTGAGGAAACCATTAACCTTCCTGATCTTTACCAGCCTGAGCCTGGACTACTTAAAAGTGGATATACACTATATGGACAAATATCGGGATGCATATTTGGGGATAATGGGACCATTACACTTACAGGGACTTTAATGTTGCATTCAAAATCAGGCGTTGGTCCCCCTTTAAGCTAAAACAGTTTCTGCTCTCCTTGGAAAGTTTTCCAAGATTTCAGAACTTTTCTGTGGGGAAAATGGTGTCCATTCTATAGACCATTTATGAGGTCAGGCACTGATGTTGAATGAGAAGGCCAGGCTCACAATCGGTTTCTGTTCGTCCCAAAGGTTTTGGATGGGATTGAGGTCAGGGCTCAGTGTGGGCCAGTCAAATTCATCCACACCAAACCTCATGCAGCCATGTCTTTATGGAGCTTGCTTTGAGCACTGGTGCACAGACATGGAATAGAAATGGTTCTTCCACAAAATTGGAAGCATGGCGTTGCCCAAAAATCTTGGCTAGACGCTTGGTTTTATAAACCTGTGGCAATGGGTATGATTGAAACAACTGAATTCAATAATTAAGAGGTTTGTCCCAATACTTTTGTTCACATAGAGTAAGTTCTGCTCGCAATTTATCTTAACTATCTCAAAAGGGGGTGGGGAGTGAGTTTGCACACACGTCCACTGTTCTCAACAATGTTGAAGTTTGCTTCTTTAAGCTATTTGCTGTATATAAATTAACGCAGACAAACATTTGATCCTTAACGAATTCAGCATTTCCAGCTGTTCGGCCCTCCAGTCGTTACGCGTATCACACTCTGATTGGCTGTTTTTCAACCTCTCGTCCAATCAGAGCTCAGAGCGTAGCGTCTTAACGATCCTGGCGTTAACCGCTGATCTGGAGCCAGGTCTTTGTTTCATTTGGATATAAATGGGAATAGCTTTTACGTACAATCAGCTGAACCAGGGTCAGCGCATGAGATTTGCCCTACTCTTTTCACTGTCTCCACCCCGGCGCCCCCCTCCCCAACATTTACCGCCTCACGGACAGACTGGGCTTGTTCATGGTGCGGGGCTTCGAGAGAAAGATGAAGTTCCTGGTAGCGGTGACAGTTATCGTCGGCTCGGTGTTTTTCCTGCTTTTCCCGAGCGGTTCCGAGGCTGACGAGAAGAAGAAAGGGCCCAAAGTCACTGCCAAGGTAAAGGAAAACAGGACGAGTCTACCGGGCCTCTGCAGAAACTCCGTAGACGAAATGATGATGTGCACGGTGCTAGTGCTAACTCTTCATTTTTAAAACACGAAATATCCGCTAAGCTAGTGCTACGAGGTGTATTTGCTGTCTGTCTGTATGTATGTAGATGGATTGAGACTCTTTCAGAAGGTAAGCTCTCTAAACACGTTTAGTGTACGGTTTGTGAGGGGCTGCAGTGTCGGCTAAACGCAATCTCTGCATAGAACTGAGTGCTAATGCTTTAGTATGAATTCTCTGTTAAGTATCTTTATGTATGTACAGGAAGCAAATCTGAGATTTGTAGATGTTAGTGCTTTGCAATGGCGCATAGGCCACGTCTGCGTCCACTCGCTCTGTGCGCCATGACACTCACTCCATATCCAGGTCCGGCCCTAGTTTTTTCCCCCACACGTAGTCCGGCAGATCCAGCTTCTCATGCCGGTATGAACGAAGGGGGCGCAGTTTATATGAATACGGCTAGCAGAAAAGAAGTATATTTCAGTTGGGCAAAAAACAGTCCCAGGAGCGCTTCTGCTCTCTCACACGTCAGCGTCCTGCAGCTCTGGGGTCCCGGACCACCAGGACCAGAACTGGGCAGAGAATCATTTGGTACTGGGCCGCACTGAAAAAATAAAAGCTCTTTTTAAAAACTCCTTTATAATTACAAGCTAAGAACCCTTTATTAGTCCCACAGGTCATAAATTTGCAATTAAATTACGTTTATATAGGTAAAACGTCTTTATTGAATAAAAGTAAAAAACCTAACAGAAAAATCTCTTACACACACAATTTAGTTTTCACTGTGTATGTAATAACCAAATCATATACCCTTTATTGTGGTACCAGGATGCACAGAAATAACTCTTTTTAATTGAATGAAAAGGGGGGGAAAAACCTAATGGAATGTAATTGCATTTAAATTCTGTTAATTATATTACTGATCAGATGCACCCCACCAAAACTGACTTGTATGAGCCCATCTGTGGTGCTAAACAGGCTGGGGACGGCTGCTATACTTACACAAGGCTTCTGTTGGTCACGCTTGTAATTGCTGTTTCCTCAGGTGTACTTTGATCTGCGGATTGGGGATGAGGACGTGGGACGCATCGTGATCGGTCTGTTTGGAAAAACTGTCCCAAAGACCACCGAGAACTTCATCGCCCTGGCTACAGGAGAGGTGCAGTATATTCTCATCTAACACACACTCGCTTAAATAAATAAATGTGAGGCGATGTAAACTCTGGTGCTTGTCTCTCTTCTGAACAGAAAGGATTTGGTTACAAAGGCAGCAAGTTTCATCGCGTGATTAAAGACTTCATGATCCAGGGAGGAGACTTCACCAGAGGAGACGGCACTGGGGGTATGACTCTCATCCTTGTAAAAACCAGGCAGATTTCCCTTCTCAGATGCATCCCTATCTCAGTGCTCTTATTTTAATGTTACAGAAATGTGACCAGCACCCATGTGCACTCGCGGTTAAAACAGTCTAGGCCTGAACAGAATGGGCTAAATACTAATTTTGCAGTTAAGTGCAAACATTTCCATACTCCTAGTCAAATATAGTGAAAAGAGGGGCATGCTTTAGGCATACCTGCGTATTTTAACACAGTTGCTGTTTATTTGCTGAATTTACCATTTGGCAAGTGTAAAAATGTGCCATGTACAAGACCTGTAATTTCAGCAACTCGATGGAAACTGAAATGAGCAGGTAAATGTCTTAAGTTTTTCTTGTAGAGGAATTCATTTCATTTCATTAGAGGTATGCAAACTTTTGGACTCAACTGTATATTGCAGTATGTCCAGCGAAATATTAAACATGCACTTTTCAGTATTAAAGTAGCCTGATTTATCTGCACGTATCTGGAACGGAGATAAATCCAGTTGCTGACTGTGAGCTCTGTGGTTTAGAGGGCACTTTAGTATATTTCAGCTTTCAGTATTGTGATGATGCAGTCCTAAAACATAATTGTAAAAAATGGCTTTTGAATAACAGTGTAATCTAGTAGAAGTCATGACTGAAACATGTTTTCCCCCCACATAGGAAAGAGTATCTATGGTGACCGTTTCCCCGATGAGAACTTCAAGCTGAAGCACTATGGTGCCGGCTGGCTGAGCATGGCCAATGCTGGCAAAGATACCAACGGCTCCCAGTTCTTCATTACCACTGTACAGACGCCGTGGCTTGATGGCAAGCATGTAGTGTTTGGCAAAATCCTGGAGGGCATGGTGAGTTGCTTTGTCTTTTTTGAAACTGTCTTCAGAGGCTTTTCTGTAGTGGATGGCATTCTGTTTTCATTTTAAAAGCCCCACGTCTGTAATTCTGCCCCGGCATTTCACAACCTCTCAATAATAACACTCTTTCTTTTTTTTTCTACAGGATGTGGTGAGAAAGATTGAGAACACAAAAACGGATAACAGGGATAAGCCTCTAAAAGATGTCACCATCCATGAATGTGGCAAGATTGATGTGGAGAAGCCTTTTGCTGTTGCAAAAGAGTAAAATACCCTGTGGGGTGTAACAGGACTGTGGGTTTCTGGGGATTTAACAGGTGTGCGGTACCACTAGTGAGAGTGGTGTCTGCGCGTGTGTTTGGGGCGCCGAATCGGGTCCCCTCACACTTCTCTGTACACCTGCAGCGGTCCGCAGAGCGGCACAGCTTGGGTCCATCTCGAAAAAGCATTCCGTGCAGTTGATCAAGCTACTTTTTTGTAAACAAATCTCCAATAAAGGATCCCGGTTTTGTTACCTGTTTGTCTGTCTCATTCTTAAACGTCTTTACATGGTTTATCGAAGCAACACAAACATTCACTTAATATTTATTTGTAAAAATGTGACACACGGTTTCAAATGCAGCTGAAGTTACTGGATTAGTTCAAGCACAGATGCAGAACACAGTACATGAAACACAAGTGTCTACCCTAACAAGTTTATAAGTAAAAGTCAAATGTCAACCACACACAAAACATCATTAAGCTGTCAAATAATGTACACCTGCACTACTCTGTCCACATTAATGATAGCTAAAATAAATCGATTGAATTTGACCTCACTGTGGAAGTGTAACTCCTCCCAGTCTGTGTCCTGCAGTTACTGCAGAGATTGTACTTCTTCCATCACTCATAAGTGAATCATAGATCACTTGACTCTACTGTTCTTTCTAACTTTGTAAACTGATAAACGTCCACCTATGGTCTTGGAGGTGAACAGGAACAAAACCTGCTCACTCAGGTGATGCTGAGGACTCAATTGGAATATTATGAGAGCAAAACGGCACCATTTCTGGATTTCATGAGGTTCCAAAAGCAGACAGCTTGTGTTAAATGGCTATGAATCCAGTCTGTCAGGTTCTGTGTGTCTCTGGTAAAGAGCTGAGGCTGCCCCGGTCGATGATGATGGAGGGGACCGCTGGATGCCTGGGCTGCGATGGAGCAGGAGCTGTGCAGGGTTTGGAACAACCCTTAAAGCTCACCTTAGTGTCTCTAGGGTAGAGGCCCTGCAGGACACCAGCCACTACCGTGTCGGAGAGGTCTGCACAAAAGATGAGGTGATATTTTGCTTACTTTAGCCTCAATTAGTGATGTACATTCAATAGAACTCATTTTATGATGTGCAGTTACGGTATAAAACAGTTACACGCAAGTGTCAAGACATTTACTGGCTGATCTGGTACGTCAAAATGACCCAAACAAGGCAAATACTTACGGGTTCTGTTCCAGTGAGACCTGACAAACCAAATGAATCCTGGAGGAAGAACATTATACAATCTTCTAACAATCACACGTAGCCATCACACAATAATCCTGCATTTATCTGTGCTTGTAGGAGAACGCTGGGCCGAGGAGGTTTGAGCTAAAACGTTACTGAGCACAAAATGGCAAAATAGAACTGGAATGTTGCAGCTCATCCTGGAACTCCACACATTCAAAAAATCACATCTATTTTGGAAACTATCACATGTGTGTGATGTTCAGTGTTAAAGGGTCAAACTGCCACTAAACCCCAACAAAGAATGACTCATGCTGTGACCTATCTATTCTACTGTAAGAGGCAACTTCTGAGTATTAAAAAAACAATAAAAGCAATTTAAAATCTATTATCCATAACGTTTTTGTCATTTGTTTATTTCTGTAACTGCATAATCCTTATTAGCTGTCACAGGTACTAGGGTTCTTATCTCCCCATACACCACATAGATCTCTATTCCATGATGAGTTTTTTTTCTCCCCTCCACCTTCTTTATGTGGGCTGACAAAGGCTTAAGTTTTATGGAGATTTGAATATAGACAAGAATCTTCCCTCCTTTGGCCAACCTTCAAGTTCAAGTTTTATTTGTCATATACAGATAACAATGTTGCATCATTACTGTAATGAAATTCTTCGGCTCGTGTTCCCCCAACTTTACATAAGTATATAGTAAATGAATAATAAAAAGTAATAAGAATAAAAATAAAATAAAAATAAAGTAAAATTTAAAAAGTAAACAGTAAACATTTGAGAGTTTGACATAAATCTATGTATTTATAAATATATATATGGGAAAGTAATGTATATGTAGCATTTAGAAAAAATATGTGCAATATTTGAAAATAATTACAGAATGGAAAGGTAACAATTCAGTATTTATATTAAGACAGTGCCTAGTGCCTCTACTTAAATCTAATTTTCCTCCAACACATTTTATTTCATTATTTGCAGATCTGACACAATGTTTAAATACATATTATACATTACATTTGAAAACCACTCGCTAACCCGTTTCCCCAGCGTTTATCATCACAGTTCGTCTCAATCATATCTTCATTCCCTGATACTGTGGAAATGGTCAGTGCTAGTCAGATAAGGTCTGTCTAGCATTTCAAGTTCAATCACAAGCTTAATAATTCAAAAGCTCATTGAAGTAATATCTATAATTCCGGTTCTCCACTTACTAAGAAATGTAAAACTGTCCATGGAACCTTGGCACATATTTTATGAATCAGTTTTTGATCAATGAAAACAAACGTGCTTATAAAAACGAATCCTCAGCTGACCGAACACACACTGATACATAATGACCAGAAGGATGTTGATGTTGACTATAATAATGCATATGTTACCTGATTTTGAAGCGAGGAGATAAGGGTCATAAGAGAAGCCCACCACTCTCTGATGCAGTAGCTCACAGCTACAAGGAAGAAGAGACTTTCTCTAATGAATCAAACTTCAAACTGCATAATACACTCATACACATCTTTATGTGTGAAGTCAACTCAATGAAAATGAGCAAATATATAACAAAGAGGAAGAGACCATATCTACTAGTTAAGTTTCAAACCCATACATAGTGATGTCTCAATGGAGACAAATGGAAGAACCAAGCTTTCTGTGTGTCAAGATCTGCCCTTTCAACACTGATGAAAATGACATAAAGGAGGAGTCTAATGTCACTGTAGCTACCCAAGTTACTGACCCCAGTGCCATTGACACCACATGAGTCAGATTGATATTTTTTTCACAGAATAATGTATGTTCTTGATTTGTGTTCATATGGGATATATTGGCAAATGTATTTGAATCAGAATCGAATCAGAATCTGAGGACTACAGTCAAGTTTCTGTCCTTGAACTTGCTGAAACTGACACGAGCAAACGGGAGAACAACTGCACACGTAACTGACACTGTGAATGCGGAGGCTGCCCTTGCAGAAATCCCAATTTCTGCACCAAGGGATCTATTTTTGAGCTCATCTAGCTATTCTACCAAATTTCTGTCAACATTTTAATGACTGCTGGAAACTCTAGGCATGTGATTTTGCTACAGGAATCCTCTCGCTAAGCGCTCTCTGTGCAATCCTTGCCACTCTTCTGTCTGTTTTATAATTGAGTCTTGTGGCAGATTTCAAAACTTTGTGACCTAAATATACCCCTAAAAATGAACTCCACCTCTAAAACAATCTTAGATAAAGACTATTACTTTGCATGTGCAGCACATTACATTGCTAATTAGTGATTTACAAATGATGATTGTGCATGACAGCGTAAAGGTGGACCATATTTAAATGGAGTTTCTGAGTATGCTGTTCTCTGTACTAAACATGAATCTGAAACTGAAGGTGTTAGTTGAAGGACAATTATATATGATTGACAGAATAATTAACAAATCTATTTAACTACAGAGAATTTTAAACAATTCTCTGTAAGAAATTCTCTGATTTAAAAACATCTTTAATTTAAGATTTTTAAAAACCATGACATGAAAGAAACTTAATTACATATGCATATAATGCATAGCCTGTTTGAAACAGAGTGATGTAACTAAACGGTGTGACGAAGAACCTGGATCGCGGCTAAGTGCTTCTAAGCCACTTCTGTGTTCCCACTCTGGCCTTTTATCTACTGCTGTGCACACCAGGAACGCATGCATGCGAAATCCAACATGGATGCAAACGGAGCTCACGAAGATTTTTACTTTTACTGATCATGGCCTGAATGCAAATATGTGAAGCCAACAAAATAATCATGTCACCCACAACAGATTATTTCCTCATGATTCTGTTCAAATGACAGTGAATGTAGAAGCCGAACACCTACATACAGAACAAATAAGTGTTGCAAGTATTTTACAGTGTTTTTGGTTTTATACTACTCATTACTGCTTAGTTTCTACTTTTTTCTGTCTGTTCACCTTGTTATGGGTGGTAGTGGCCTAGCTAGTGAAACGCTTGCCTGTGAACCCGATGATCACAAAGCTGCAGGTTCAAACCCCCCCACTTTCAACTATAGTGTCCTTGAGCAAGACACCCTCAGTGTCTACAGGGGGGCTGACCCTGTACGTTGCTCTGGATAAGAGCGTGAGCCAAATGCCCTCTTTACTCTTTAAATCTGACACTTTTCATCCCACCACTGACACTTCCGGCTGCATTAGTTTGCTTTCTTTCTTTTTCATACATTCATTTAAATGATGTTCCAGTGAAGAGACCGTATGATCACTGAAGGTGATATTAAATTTTAATACATTTTATAGAAAATGATACAATAAGAGCCACAATTGTGCAAAACATGCACATCCTTATTGCTATTTTCAAGCTTAGTCAATCAGTCTGTGGGTGCTTAACCACGGGTTTCTGTTGAATTTAATATTAAAACGACACATTTCATTTTAAATGTTTACATTTGGATAACAGACAGTACAGGCTATTTTTCCTCATTTGAAAGAAGCAGTCCTCTGCAGACCTTGCTCTAGAACAGCCTGCACGTTTTTAGCGGTTGTTCTCAAGTTTGCACATGTTTTCAGACCCACAAAAGCTGCAATAAATCAGGGCCTGTGTGCACACTTCCATCGTGTTTCAGGCCTAAAGGTAGTTACAGAAGTTTTTTGCTTTGATTATTATCATAAACTATTTGGTTATTGGTCAGTGGTTTGCACTTTATTAGCCTTCTTGGTGTGTTTTCAGGATAAAAAGATTGGAAGAAAAGGCGAAATGCAGCGTTCAAGAATGAGATTAGTGAGGTGAATGGGCTCACTGGATTTTAATCCAGGATTTACTTTGCCTTATTCAATTAAAATTAAAACGTGAAGACAGGAATACCCACTAAAAAGTAAAAAAAAAAAAATCTGTTATTGGATTCTAAATATATTTAACTGTTTTTTGTTCATTTCCATTAAGCAAGTGCATCCTGCTCTACATATTAACATGAGTGATGTTAGTCGTGTTTCTTACCTATACCTCTGTTCCTGGGAGTTGTTCCAGTCTTCTTCACTACAAGAAAAGATTAAGTGAACATGGTCACTCGTAACCTGCACCTGCACAGCAGTATTATTCCATTGGATGATACAGAGTACATACTGGAGACTGAGGTTGTTTGCTGAACGGAAGTGTTTGACTTGAAGGAAATCCAGCAGCTCCTGAGGGACAACTTGATTCTGATAAAGGATCACCTGCAGGCAGAAAAACAGTTCTGTATCCTTTTAACTGTAACATCACTATAAACTACAGAGCTAGGGGAAGCAGCTGAAGAGGGTCTGATGTAATACTTGTATGCTGTACCTGTATATAATCCTCCAGCTCCTGTCTTCTCTGGTCCATTGGTTTGGTGCGTAGGTGTGGGTTCCTCTTGCTTGGGAAATCAGGTGGCTGCAGGACTTTCTTGAGCTTCCGGTGCAACGTCTGGAATTCACTCTGCCGCCGCAGAACGAAGTGCTTCCTTCCATTGAACAGAATCTCCACTTTGAAGAGCTACAAAAAGAGAAATTAAAGGATTAGAATAAGCATACCAATGGGTGTCTGTTTTGCGGGGAGACCAAAACTGAAAAGTGCGCCCTCTACTGATCCAATTTGCTTATGATTACCTGGACATGACATCTGGAGCACAATAGGCTGCACCACAGTCTTTCAGTGGTATATACATGACAAAAGTAAGGACTAGCCTACTTCTCTGTTGAAATGTACTGCTGTTATCATTGAGTCAAATGTGACTTTATATTTGAAGACCCAGAGTGGGTCCACTGCGATAACGTGAAAGCTATGTATGAGAACATGTAAAATGAGCTAGTCTACACCCAGGGTCCTATAGTGCAGCAAGCCTACTGTGCAGAGACAGTTTCCTATTGTTTGAAACATAAAGAGAACAAGACTTGCCTTACAAGTAGGGCTGTAACGATACACCAACCCACGTTTCGGTTTGTATTACAATTACCTCAAATACTACTGCTTAGTAGTGATGGGCATGTCAGTTCCTTTAGATGTACTCAATCACTAGAATCAGCTCACTAAAAAGATTTGTTCAAAAGATTTGTTCACCAAATCACCGAATAATTCAGTGCTTGGCGGGAGGAGCCTGCAACTCCACCTTTCTGAACTGATACATGGCTGAATGGTTCAGGTTACAGGTTTCACGGCTTCCGCGACTGGGAGACGAGAGTGTTGTGGCTGTGTTGCTTGGACAAACACGTTTGTAAAAATAAACTAAAATAAAAATATATATCATGATGCTTTAAGTGTCCTTTTCTATGGTATACTGTTTAACTGGTCACTCTGACAAATGGGGCTCATTGAGTGATCCGTTTATTGAATGTATACCCCTCAGTGTGGAGGATTCACACTGAACCGTACCCTCGCAAATTGTTGAGTCACACGTTTTCTAAAGCTGTGGGTTTTATACGCTACTGGTTACATGCTCTGTCCTACTGTTCATGAGTTGTGCCGGTGGAAATTTAGCAGAGTTAAAAATTACTCATTACTGCCAGTCTAACATTTCAAGCTTATATGGAACCGGAGAACACTGTTCGCCATGAAAGTGTATCTCTCGGAGGAAAATGATTCAGGAGAGTGTAGTTCACCGAGTGATTCGTTCATGCAGGCGGCATAGTCGGTGTGCGCAGTCCCTCCCGGTGCTGCTGACAGCTCAACTGAACTGAGAAATAAACTAATCACTTAAGAAAGTGATTTGTTTCAGTGTGTTCCCTTAAAAGATTCGTTATTCTGCCTTTTCACACCGCGACACAGGTTTGTGGATCTGAGTGTCGCGATTTCAGCTTCATATCGCACATCATTACAGCCCTACTTACAAGGTACAGCTCATAAGTGTTCCCTTTCAAATGGTTCCTACAAAGACATATTGATTATCTTTACAACCACAGCCAGGACAAAAGGTATCCACAGATGCTTGAGAAAAAACAAAACTGTTTTAGACAATTTATAATAGTCTTAACCAAACAGTTTTATGAAATAATAATTTTTTAAAGCAGCAATCTGATCCTGGAGGCCCAGTTTACAGCAAAGTTCTGTATTCCCCCTCTTCACACACTCTCACTAAACCTTGGAGAAGAGTTCACTAAACTGTGCTGACACCTGCCCTCCAGGACTGGATTTGGGCATCTTCACTAAAGAATCTGATTTCAGGCTTGGGCACACACATGCAGTTCTGTTGTCAATGGTGGAGCTGTGTTTAGGTTCCAGTTGAAGGTGGGTTATATGGCAAAGATTTATCTCAATAGTCCCAAAACACTTTCTCAATATGAAATAAGTACACGATTATGAGCTTTTTTTCTGAGGAGTAGTATTAATTAAAATACTATCAAAAACTATTAAGATTTGTATCCAATGTTTCACTAAACCAAAATTAAAGAACAGTTCTCTTTATAATGAAGTGTGCTGTTGGGCAGTGTTCTTTAAGTAAACAACACTGTAATGTAATTTATCATAACAATGATAAAAATCATCAGACTTGACCAACCCTAATGAATGAAGAGCTGACAGAGACTTCATGTCCTTTAAGTATTTCCCATTTCTTCCTGACTACAGTACTCACTTCCACTTCATAGCTGTTCTCACTCTGAGCAACACATTTCACTTCTCAGTCATGCTGAAAAGGGATATACAGTAACCCCCCGCTTTTACAAGGATCAGTTACAGAATCAGTCTAACGCAGATTTTTTCAGAGAACCTAACTGATAATTGTATGCGGAAATCCCCACAATAACGTGTAAACTACAAATATTCTCCGCATTGAGCACAGTTTAAAGCAGCTTGGCTGAATTGGTGCCAGGTCACTGGAGTCTTTTATGTGACCAGAGAATGACAGTACACCTGAAAGCAAAGGTTTACAAGACCGTAGACCGACCAGTCGCACTCTATGGATCCAAGTGTTGGCCGGCAACAACCAAACATCATCAGGCCCTTCACACCATGGAGATGCGGAAGCTGCGGTGGTCGCTCGGGTTGACTAGGTTGGACTGAGTCATGAATGAACATGCAAGGAAGATAATGAAGGTGGCCTCGATAACAAAGAAGAGGGAAGCCCCACTCAGATGGTACGCCCCTGAAGATGCCCTGGATCGGACTAAGTGGAGAAGACCATGCCGAAAAGCAGACCCTGCATCGACACGGGACAAACACTAGGTAAGAGAACGCTGGGCAAAAATTCTGATTGCGATTAATTGCACGGTTATTGCACACTTATTTTTACTGCTATATAAACAAAAGTGCAGTAACATTTGGTTTGCAAACACTTAAAACAAATAAAGTGCTTTTTTACAGCAGTGTTCCCTTTATCACAGTTGCAGTTAACTTAAACATTAATGTAATCAAATCAAATATAAAACCAAAGCTATTTGCCACTGCATGGCATTCATTTTTTATCTAGTTTATCATAGAAAAACATTTTTCTCAGAGTCCAGAGAAATATAGCTGCTGGAAGGGGGGGCCAACTCCATATTGGGGCAGCTGGGTGGCCTAGTGGTTAAGGCATCCGCCCTGCGACCAGAAAGTCCGGGTTTGATCCCCAAGACCGCTAGGCACC
>JBBPDH010000124.1:14213454-14226814 GCA_037974565.1 Clupeocharax schoutedeni
TTAAATGCAGAGGTTGAAGTTCGTGCTGTTCACACTGTGTGCTGTGGTGTGTTCACGTATGACAAATGGTCACTTTCTTTCTTTCTATGTATCTGAATGCAGTGTCATTAAAGTTTCTGTTGGTGTTATGATGAGGTGTTCCAATACATTTGTCCATAATATACAGACAAAAGTAATGGGACGCCTGACCCCTGCAAAAACCAGGCAAGAGGTAGAACTGCATGCACAAATAGCAACAAATGATAACGTTCAATAATAACGTTTTAACTTGCCCAGCCCAAATACTTATGTGAATATATTCAGGCAACTGGGTTTCTTCTGTGTCACAGCTCAGCAGAGACGAGCTGTTCCTCTCATCTGATGCTTTGAAGTCAGTTCATTAAGGCATTGCTAATTAGATGAATCAGTTGAATCAGGTGTGTTTAATGAGGCAGAAAACTGAGGTCTTCAGTGCAGTGATAGACATTGCTTCGAGATTGGACTGGGGTTTAGCTTTGGTTTACTGTTGCTGAAGGATATTTTCTTTCCTTCAGTAACATAAGAGCTGTTTGTATTTGTTTTACTGTGTATTTGTGTTTGAGTACCAGCCATTCATGTATTTTAGTGTCTGTTGATAGATTGTACATGTTAATTCTGTTAATGCTGATATTTTTTGCCAGATTTGTGACTCTTTTATCCCCCGTTTCTTCTCCAATTTGCTTTAAAATGTTCCTGGGTTGAAAAACAAGAAATATGAAGAAAATGTTTACCGATAAAACACTCACATGATGAGCGGTGCGTTCTCTAGGTCTTATTAGTTAAGTGAATTAGAACAAGCACAGCATAGCAGAGAGCACTTCTCTGTTTACCCTGCTGAAAGGAGACGGTCTGTCTTGCAGACACTGATCTCCATGCTCTGGAGCCACTGGAAGAATGCGTTAAACAGGGTGACTAGCCCATAAAACGCTGGGCTGAAGCTGCTCTTTCAGGTTCACTAAGACTTTTGTTGTCAAATCTCGACCTCAGTCAGGACTAGTGAAACAGAAGCTTTGTAAGGAAAGACAAAAGGGAGTCGAGGAATGATAGGAACAGCAGTCTCCATAACGCAAGAAGGAACTTGCAAACAGACTTGGAGGAGAGTGAGCCTCGGCCTCTGCTGTTCCTGACCCTGGGCCGAAAGTCTGGGGGGATATAGGCGATGTGTAGGCTGAGGGTGTGTTTTGGGTCAGAAGTGCTGTCTGTAAAGAGCTCTATTCAGATCCTGTCTCCTTCCCTCCTCCCTCTCTCACTGACACACTCTCACACTCATGCTCACTCTCACACATACAGAGCATCCATTGTTACTTTCTAGCTTCCTCTAGGATGAAGCCCCAATAAACATTAGACCCCATATTCACACACACGCACAAGTCCAATGTGTTCAACATATAGGCCCCATACATAGACTGGCATCAGAATTGGTCAACTATGCAGACAGTATTACATCACTGACGGATGCCCAAATACAGTTTTAGACTGTAAAAGAATTCGAGAAAGTTTGGGTGATGTTAGATCAAAGTTGAGCAGAAGACTTTGAAACAGTAGTGACTTCAGTAGTTTTTCTTCATGTCATACTTCTGTTACTATGTTTCTTTTAAAAATCAATCCTTTAATTCAAGTTCTGAGATTGTCTTTCTCCGTGTCCACTACTGAGATGACTGTTTAGTTCAATCATCATTCAATCATCATAGAGCTCAGTAACACTGGGACAAATACCTACTGATTACACTGAATTATCAGTGTACTTAATCTTCAGCCGGAACTTCACTGTTTGCAAAGAAGCCTGTTGCTGAGTGTGTCTAAAGTGCGTTTGTGACACCGCCTTCTCAATAACATCTTACTTCATTTCTGCACTCAGAACACGTATTCGAGTTCTAGAATACTGAGCTTTTACATGCAGAGATTTTCGTTAATGTGCAAACATTCATTCTGACTGAACATTCTGTATCAAACACCAACCATAGATTTGCAGCTCACTTTAGAATGACTACAAAAAGAACTGGTCGACTCTGGCCCACCAGAAGACCACCTAACCGCTCACTCCAACTTCTTAATTTTCTAGTGTTTTGTTATTAAATGTAAAATGTCTCAACTCTGACCCATTATAGAATTGTCATGGAATGCACCCCATGTGAAGTTAGCTGATATTGACGGCAACAGTCAGTGTTACACAGACAAAAGAGATTTAGATACCACCACATTTTTTAAAAAAGTGAGTAAAAGATAAAACTAGCATTGTGTAACGACATAATGCTTATGCTTGCTAGTTATTTTGTCTTCTTGGTCTTCAGTTCATCACAAACATTACTCTTCCCAAACCCCACCCCCACAGGCAAAGAGTCCGGACACTCTTAGATTCTCCCAATAAACAAAACACAGGCATGGTTCACCAACCACATATTAATGTCATTCCTGTTTGTTGGGGTACTATATAGGGCCTTTCACAAAACAGGAGATCTCAGTATAGCAACATGAGTCCAAATTCAAGCATGTCCAATAGGAAATGTGATGATGGACACTAATATTGGACAAAACTTTGAATGTAAATTATACTAAGAAATCTTGCTTTTTTTATCATAACATAAACATGTGCCATAACTGCACATCAGTACATGTTTATTTAAAGCAGAACGTTTCGACAAGTCTTCAACATGTCTGTGCTGCAGTTGGTGCTTGGCTGCTCCAGGCCAGGATGGAATAGCATTCCAGCTCTGACTGACATCTTTCAGATCCAGCTGTCTCCCACAGGGCTCTACTTTAAGCCTGACAGACAAACATGTCCCATAAATACACACACATACGAATATTTATTTTTATATGGGTTTTTCTTCATAGTCAGAACATTTTGCCCTGAAAATGTACAGAACAATCATATGACTAACTCTTGCCTGCAAAAGTGTTGAAAGCAGTATATTTGCCTCTTGACGATGCATGTTTTAACACGTTTGCTCCAGTGGAACATCTTTGAATGCTCTAAAAAATGTCAGTGTAATAAAAGAATATTGCTTAATAAGAGGATCATACATGAGCAACTTCATACCACTGTCTCTGAGATTAGGCATGTGTTTGGAAGCCCAATTACTTGCTTTCTGTTGCTCTTTGGCTGGAGATTAGGCTTTGGCAGGCACATGGGCAGGTGGTCGAATGTGTGACCCAAACACACGGCCCAGTGGCCCAACTACAAAGCATCTCAAAATAGTAGCGCTGAACCAGGATCAGATTACTCCCAGCAGTTACTGCCATCAACTGTGTCTTCTCATGAACAGATTCATGAACAGATGCCGCTGTGAGTAGAATCAGTCAGAGCATTGCGGTCAGTAAGAACGGATTTTTTCACCCTAATATTTCACATAAGTGTATCTATACCAGCTGTATAGTTAATACAATCAAAAATTGTATAAGACCTCAAGAAAAGAGAAAATGATACACCTCACAACAGTATACATGAACTCCAATATCATTGTCAAGTTTATTTAAACAGTGGGTAGCTTCGGAAAAGGCCCTATCTTCGAGTTTAACACCTCAAAGCGTAGATGTCTTCAGATACTACTTGACTTTTTCTAAACTGTATCTATTTTAAGATTAATACATTACTATTAATGGAGCTACAGGAGCCCTTCTGTCAGTTATGGACTTCTGTCTGCCTTCCCTGTATTAAATTTCAAACATTATCCAGTGCTGTCACTTTAGAGGATGGTGTGCTGGTGTTAAAACTGTGGTAAATGTTCTGGAGTTTTCTCAACAGTTTTACCTGTTTGGTGACTGGAAAGCCAGCCCAATTTAAGACGCTCCTCATTACTCCATCGGAATTAGATTGAACTTTAAATGACCTTAAACATTAGGTTAAAACCTTTAACCTAAAATCTGTGTAAAACTATTCACTCAGCTGAAATGTAGAGAAGCATGATAGAGAACAATGGAGATACCAGACAGACAGGCAAGCAGGCAGACACACAGAGAGACAGGCAGACAGACATACAGACATTCAGAGAAACAGAGAGAGAGAGAGAGAGAGAGAGAGAGAGAGAGAGAGAGACAGAGACAAACAGAGAGAGAGAGGCAGGCAGACAGAGAGAGAGAGACACAAGACTGCCAGACAGACATTCACCACATCAGTCTAACACTCGGTCAGTCGGTCTTTATTATTCCAGGTGTTTCACCACTTGCGTTGCAATTTGGATGAGTCTAAGGGTGTTCCACGTCTGGGAGCCTGTAATTTCACCACTTTTAGATTTTAGCTGAACTTACTTTTCGTAACTTGCCGGACTCATCCACTTCCCTCTCCAGGGAGATAATGGACACTTCAAGCATCGCCCGGCTAAAAAAAGCACCCCGCTCTAACACGGCTCCACGGCAACAGCAGACTGAGGTCCGGACAGGTTCTCGACCTGCCCTCCGTCCACTCGGATAAACTCGTGTGCGAAAAATAAAACCAGTACAATTGTAAAAATCCAAACACGTCCCTACAGCACTTCGCTCTCGGTCGATCTCTCCCTGAGCGGAGCAGCACGAGTAGCTCTGGCCAAGCCCGCCCACAACACACACAGCGGCGCGCGGATTGGTGGAGCTCTAAATCGGTAAACAAACAAGCAAACACATTTTACAAATAAGTTAATAGCATTCAGATTAAGTGCATAGGGAAGATACATTTGCATAAATGAAGACTCAAAAACGAGTTTTCCATAAGCAATCAATCACGGCCAGGTAAAGCAGAATTAAAATATTACATTTGTAAAATAAATATATTAATGAAGTGAACTGATTGGTAAGGTGAACACTGTTGGCAACAGTTTGTGGCTGATCATGAGATGATCATGAGGACTGCTCTGAGTAACACTGTTCATGCTGAAGCAGCTAATTCTTTCACGTCAACGATTAAACAGTCAAAAAAGAGTTATGTGGACGCTATGTGGACAACAGTATTGGGACGCCTAACCATTACACCAACAGGGACTTTAATGGCATTGCATAATTTAGATAGTTTGGCATTACATAATAGAGTATTTGCAGCTATAACAGCTTCCACTCTTCCCCAAATTGTGTCCACAAAGTTGGAAGCATGGCATCCCTTACAAAAAGTAACAATGGTTTACTATGATTAAATAACCATGGTTTTCATGTTCTTTTGGGGAACGACGAAGTGGTATATGTATATGTAAACTATGGTAGAACCACAGCTACCATGAAGTGCTATGGATAAACCATAATAAAACTATGGGTAGTACCAAAGTACCATGGGGTACCATAGTAACACTATGGTTACTGCATAAAAACCATAGGAAACCATAGTGAATTTTCGTAAGGGAAGTTTGCCCTTCACAGGAAGTAAGAGCCCCTGAATTCAATAATTAAGATGTGTGTCCAAATACTTTTGTCTGTGTGCGTATATATTCAAGTATTTAAAGAAGGGGCACTGGGGAAACAAGGCATCCCCAAGCCTCACAAACGGACTAAATAAACTCTGGATCCTTCATGCCACACCTCAATTTAATGAGCTCTCTTGACACCAAATGTTCTGACCTTTATTAGTTGCTTCCTCTCTGCAAAGCCAAGCTTTAACCACTGTGTGGGAGGCTCAGGTCAGCTCTTAAAGTCTTCTTCTGTTCATCTTACACACATCACATGACATGTTGTAACAGGCATTGATCCAGTTTACTACTGACTGCAGCCACCTGACAGTGTGTAAGCAGCATGAATTTCACTGTTTTTATTCCACTGGTTTTCTGTTTATAGTAGAGCTGCGGAGGGTCTCATATGAATGAAGTTTTTAAAACTGACTATTTTTTTATACCCAGGTTATGTACTTGATGCATCTGGATTAAAAAATGCAAATTGGACATGGCTGGGCACTGGTTAAAATTAGAACCTCAGCATGTTGCAAAAACGAGAGAGAGAGAGAGAGAGACAGAGAGAGAGACAGAGAGAGAGAGAATGCCCTGCAAAAAGCAAAGTAATAACATCAGCAAACTGACTATGTGCAGACAGGGCAAAGAGGAAGTTTGCTAAGGTTAAAGACATAGTCCAGCCTACTCACTCACTCCGTCTCATTCACTTTCTCTCCTTGAAACACACACACACACACACACACACACACACACACACACACACACACACACACACACACACACACACACACACACAGCTGTTCACACCTTATCAGGACCCGTATTCATAACATTTCCCAGAACAGGAGTGCTGCTGCTCCTGTATTCATGAAAACACTCCCATGTGCCCTACTTACTGTATTTTTACGAACTAAGATCTTCAGGTGCAAATGAACCATTACACATTCATAAATCTGTGAGGTTCACAGAAAAAGTAGGTCATGGACCTTATGGCACTGGCACGCATGACCTTGTGACACATGCATAATGACATTTGAATATCTTCGAGAAGAAAGAAAAGTAGACAGCACTGATGGGTGTGCCGGCTTCCGTTACCAGCATGAGGTGTTGATTGCTGCAGTTTTGTGCTGAGGTTCTCCAACCTCTTTACACCATTCATGTTTAAACATGAGCCCTCTTCTGTGGAACTGTGACAGCACATTTGCACAGCGTTGTTGGAGAAGAGGAATTTTTCCACATGAGCAGAGACCGCCAGAGAGGTGTTGCAGTTTTGCCCACCTCAAACAATTCTGGGACCACTGGAACATACCATGTCCAGCACACAAATACAGATAATTTTGTAAGGCCATAATACGACAAATTAAGAATAATCATGAAAACGTTGAACTAATCCCGAGAACATAGTCTGGTGTAAGTATTACACTTGAGCTGTTTGTCCAGTTAACAGCAGAAACCACATGAACACATAATAAATCTGAATAAATCTTAGGTCAGGGTACAATTGCTGTTGGTCCTATCCAGCTGCTGTTGGTCCTATCCAGCAGTTCAGGCCACGAGAGACACAGTTTGTCCAGAGAAACAATGAACAAATTCATATGGAAGAGACACACAAGAGTTACATATCATTTAAAAAAATGCTCATACTGAAACAGAAGGATCTCAGGGTCAGTTCCCTCTTGACAGTCTGTGAGTAACATTTCCTTGTCACACAGAGGAACAAAAGCTTACTGAAAGTGTTTCACATGTGTTTAAATCATGTACTTTTGCTTGCCACGTCATTAGAATCCCATTACCTTGCTCATATATAGCCCTTATCTCATCCTTTGATGCAGTTAGTTTGTGCCACAATTATACTTGACCAATAGCGAACCTGTGGTCAAAAACAACAGTTGGAGCCTGTAATTGTACTGCAGTTTATTGATGCACAGTGCAGGTGAACCTTATTCAAGATTCTTTATTTGTCACATGCATAGTCATACAAGTACAACACACAGTGAAAGGTATCCTGAACCGCTCCTTACTGACTGTGCAAACATTATAAACAATAAGTACATTTTAAATGTAAAAATCTAGACATTTTCTGAACCACAAATAAAATAAAGACAATAAATAAATCAAAACATTTAAAGAGCACAGTCTGTGCGGAGCAGTCAGGAAGGCGTCTGGACGTGGTCGCGTCAAGTGGAAAAAAAGATTTCTAATAAGGGGGGCGACTCTCTCTACCCACATATGGTAGACAGGGCACAACTTACTAATACTAAATAAACTGAGATTACTGTTGAAAATTGGTCGGGGTTTAAAACAGTAAAATACGAGGATAAGACACAAAACAGTCATGTTACATGCTGCAGCATGCTTCTTCTTTTAATGACGGTTGACAACTTTTAAGTGTATTACAAACATCCCTTATAACATTAAACAATAAACAATGCAGCAAATGCAGCCAATTTAAAAATCGAAAAGTTGTGAACCGCCATAAAAAGAAGAAGAAGCATGACTGCTCTGTGTATAATCCTCATATTTTATTTATATACTATATTTATCCCGGAGGAAATTGCTCAATTCTCTGCATTTAACCCATTCACCAAGTGAAGCAATGGGCAGCCAGGAACACGGCGCCCGGGGACGGCACCTTGTTCAGGGTACCTCGGTGGTGCCTAGTGGTCTTGGGGATCGAACACGGACTTTCTGGTCGCAGGGCGGATGCCTTAACCACTAGGCCACCCAGCCGCCCAAAAGTGTTTTAGTGTTTTAAACATTCCCCCCCAAACAGTTCTCAGTTCGGTTCTCAAGAAAAATTCTGCGTTAGACTGCTGATCCGCGTAAAACTGAGGGGTTGCTGTATTCATTTTTATTAGTTATCACTAGAATTCCATCTACCCAGTTAACTAATTTTACCTCATTTAGAATTTTATTTGTAGAGTATTAATCATGAGCCCCATGAGCCCGCACTTTCAGGATTGGGTGTTTGACCACATGTTGTACCTGGATTTCCTCCAGAGTCTCTGACCCTAATGAGAATTAAGTACAAAAAGTGAGTACAAAACATGTTAGATTATATACATTACCTCCAAAACAGGTTTAATATTACTGAAACAGCAATACCAAACTTTGAACAAAATGTGTTTGGTAGCACTAAAACAGTGATGCCACGTAGTGTATCTTGTATAACTAGCACCACTTATGTCAATATACTTATATACTACTCACTTCTTCTGCTTGCAATAATGTAATCCTAACCACTATTTGTATTACTAGTTTTCACTTAACTGTGTTATCTATTATTGATCTAGTATTAATACACAGCATGTATATACACAGTGTATTTCATATTAAATTTAATTGAATGAATATATATTATTTTACATAAGCATTTTATCAGCTGGATCAATAAATGTATTGTTATGAAATACACTAAACAGCTCTAACATTAAACCAACCTGCCCAATACTGCGGCGCTTTTGGGTTCCCATTGTACCACCACAACAGCCCTCAGTTTCCCCAAGACCTGTGAAAGTGTGTTGTGGAATTTGGCACCAAGGCGTTAACAGCTGAAGTGGTGAAGTGGGGGCTCCATGGATCACACTAGTTTGTCCAGCACATCCCACAGATGCTCAATCAGATTCACATCTGGGGAATTTAGTGCCCAAGTCAACACTTTGTCATGTTCCTTAAAATATTCATGCAAGATGTTTGGCGTATGGCACATTATCCTGTTGAAAGAGGCGACTGCCGTTTACAGAACATTTCCTAGAGCTTCACACTGCCTCCACACGTCTTCCCAGAGTGCAACCTGGTGCCACTTCTTCTCCAAGTATGTTTCTCTCTCTCTCTCACACACACACACACACACACACACACACACGTCCATATGTCTGTCCATATGATTTAATTAAAAAAGATCACCACCACACCAAGCCACCTTTCCCCAAGTAGAGTTCTGATGCTCCCTGACTGGTAATTGACATATCCCACCCATCGACAGGTACATTTGTAACAAGATTATCAATCGTATTCACTTCACCAGTCATTGGTTTTAATGTTGGTAAAATCAGTGGAAGAACAGAAGAGAACTGGAGAGAATGAATCATTAAAACTATCTTTATTGTGTTTACCCAACAGAAGGTGCGCTTAAACAGTTCCTACTGGCTTGGCTGGAATAAAAAAAAAATGACAGTCCAATAAAGAAAACTTTACTTTCTGAACATTTATGGCAGTTTAAAGGGACTATCATGTCAGAGCCTTGTGTAGGAGCCTCAGACTGTGGCTCTTTAAGGTCCTTCATGCATTCCTGGCACTACTATTTGGAGATACAAGCCTGAAACAAGGGAAACAAAATCCCAACCCATTTTAACAACCAGTGGAAGGAGATGCAGAGAATTCTCATCTTCAAATACAAGGTCAGCTGTTCGCTTAGCAGCATCTGAGGAAAACTGATGACTGTCAAACACCATGATTAAATCATTACAGGTACAGAGATATACAGCAAATACAATGATTACCGAAATCACTTCTGGGGAAACAGGAAAATGTGCTAAAGAAAATCAAAAATAACTTAGTGTAAGCTAGTGGTCACCAACCTTGGTCCTGCAGATCTAGAGTCCAGCAAAATCTACTTACTTCTATCTACTTACTATCATTCACTTTGTGGTGTATAGGGTGCAATGTGTTAGTTGCAGGAAATTACATCACCAGAATAAAGAATGGTGACTGCTAGCATAAACTATACAAATGAAGGTGGCAGAGAAAGACCCATTTCTGTTTAAAAAAAAAAAGAAAGAAAAAAAAACAAACAAGGAAAACCGACAATCCATTTTTATACACAATTTTTAAAAGGCTGAACTCTGCCTTTAATCGCTGCATTTCTCAACATTATAAGGGATGTTTGTTTCTAGGGTGTTCGCTTAATGCAAGGTATACACAGACAGGCATCATTTACACTCCATCACTGGCTGGCAGTTTAAGTGCTCAAACATGTTTCTGCCTCAACACTTCTCTTTCAAAATGTACTGTGCAACAGCTTCCTTTGCACTGAAGGCTGTTGCCTTTAGTATTACAGATAATAGATAACAGAAGTTGTCTAATTAATAAATGAAGTTTAACTCAATAATAATCATGCTTAGTTCCTTTTTAAGTAGGAAAAAAAACGTCTGTACATCCTGAAAGTGGAATGTTACCTGTATGACCCGGTATAATCACCATACATTGATATGCTGATCTCTATGTAAGTACGCTGTTTGGCTAAGTGGGAAAAAACACAGCTAAAGTATATAGCTAGAATAGAGGGCCCTTCAAAGTGTTCCAAATTAAGATGCTTTTCAGTATCTTTACCATTCCATTTTGGCTTTAAGGTAACTTGGTCTCACTTGCTCCAACTAACTGATGTCTGTCATTGTTTTTGTAGGTCTCAATACCTGACAAGCTGACAAATGTGAACCTGTATAAAAGAGTGAGGCAGCATTTCACAATTACACACATCATCTCATTGAATTTGATGGGAATTTTCCTTCTTCTCAGAAAGCGGTTTTGGCTCGCATTTTTGTTTTGAGCAACTAGACATTTCCTAATACATGTAACCATCCACTCCTTGGAATTACGTCACCGCGTTGTTCTTAAACAGTGAGAAAAGGCTCGCAATGACCCACTTCATGCTCCCACTTGCACCTCTCCCTCGTTAGAGCAGAAAATAGACTAGCCACAATAACACTAAACATAAAGTGAGAGAGATGTCAAAACCAATCCCTCAGCATTTTAAACACATCCAAATATATGAAAAAGAACAGCGGTGAAACCCAGTTAAGTGCATAGAGAGAGGGCCCCCTACTGTAAACGATTAGCATTGCTGATGAGTCAAATCTCAGAGTGCAACAAACCTCCCCTCTGTGTGGTGTGAATACCGATCACACTAATGGCACCTACTATCTTTGAACAATAACAAGAAACAAAAAAGAAAACAAAAATAACTTTGCATACACATGAAGTAAACACCCAGCCCACCACCATGCACTTTAATCCCCTAGCAATCGTTTTGTCGATAAGAAAATATAGGTGGAGGTTAAATGAAAAATATACAATTATTAATATTACAACAGTTAGAGTAAAGAGCTGTAAGTTTCTTGTGAGTAATTAAAAAGATACCAAAAAAAATCCCTATCGATTGTTTCTCTTTCCCTTTGCAATGCATCTCTTCTCTTGGTTTAAAGGCAAGAGGTAAAGTGTAGAAAAGGCAGACTCAGTCTTAAGCAGGCCTGTGTATGTGGTAGGTGTGGACACACTCATGCGATTGCTTTCGCCTCCGGCAAAAACGCTTCCCAGTACTTTATCAGCTAGAGATAGAGAGAAAGACAGAAAGACAGACAGACAGACAGACAGACAGACAGACAGAGAGAACCAGTCATTTATACACATCTTTAAACAGCAATAGTGTATGAAAGTCTTCAAAATGGCACATTGAACATTTATGAACCTTTAAGACAGTCTTACTTGTTGCTGTGATTGCAAAAGAGACTCCAGATATCTAATAATCTGTTTCTTGAAATCCCGAGACTTCTCCTTCTGTTACAAAAAAACCCCACAACAGTCACTACCTGCAACAATTAACTAGCACATATAGCAACACAGTCATGCTGCATGCCCACCTCAAATCTGATGACTTCTTTGCGTACGGTGGCAGAAACCCTCTCAAAGTCTCTCTCATACTGACTGACCTTGGCCTCCCACTGCAACACAAAACATGCTACAATCACACCAGACCTCTTTATCAAATGACATTAAAACAACACCTGCTTTTGATCAGCAGGGCACGCTCACACATTAGTGCCTGCTCCTGAATACAGCGCTCAGGGCACAATTTACCTCCAAGTGTTTTTAACCGAAGCATAAATGTAAACACAAGGAACAACTGTTGCAAATTTGGGCAGAATCAAAGAACCAAAGTATGGTCTATAATCCTCAAAATACATTCATATGCCCATAAGTATAAAATGCATTCTTTCTTTTTTTTTTTGATCAAATTTTAATTTTATTGTAAATGTTTCAATCATAGGTACAATGTAGTCATATATGGTCAGGATATGTGTTTACAAAAATACAGTAACTATATAATTTTTTGTTTATTAGTAATGCATTCTTTCTTTTTGAAGTAGTTGAACTTTTTTCAAACTGAGGGCAAAACAGTTGTAGGGTCATTATGCAGCACTTGAATGTTTAGGGGAGTATAGATTAAACAAGGAAAGTTGTACTGATTTATTAAGAAAACACAATATTAAAAAGGGCAGTTGCAGTCTCTGACAGGTTAACAACTATGGTGCTCTTGTTAAAATGTGTCATGAGTCATGAGACCACCCCCTCATTTGCTTTGGTGAGACTATGCTTGTTTCAGCAAAACACAAAACCAGACAACTCTCCTAGGCAGCCCAGCAGTGCTGTGTGTGGTTTGGCCTTCCAGTCAACACTACCTCCACAATCTCGTCCTTGGCCTGCTGCAGTTTGTCTGGTTTGTTGGCCCACAGAAGCTTAGCCTCGGTCTCTCTCTTCTTCTGCAGCATGTTCTGAGCGTCCTGCCATCGCTGCCAGGCCTTCATCCGCTGGTCAAAACAAGCCTGAGCAGGCGGCACACACACACACCCACAAACTTTAAGCTAAAAAATTTGGAAAAAATCACCTTTAATGACATTCAACAAAAATATAGGTAGTTATGTACATCAGGGCTCGAAATTGTGACCATTTTGGTCACATATGCTCCTGAAATTTTATCTGTGCGACCTCAAAATATATTTGGGAGTATATAATCACTCAGTCAGGTGACAGCGCTAAATAGAGCGGGGAAATGTAAAGAGGTGAAGAAGAGGGAAAATGAAAAGAACACTGACAGATTTCTTTTGCATACCACATAAAGTTACAAATAATGGCGCTGGTGACAGTGATCATGTGGTGAATGTTGATTCACCAGCCGAAAAGAAGGCGTACAGTTTTCGGAGAGAATGGTTGAAAGACTT
>JBBPDH010000124.1:14402142-14422701 GCA_037974565.1 Clupeocharax schoutedeni
GCCTTGTTTGTTTCTGTGCTTCAATCACCTGTGAAGAGCTCCCCCAGCACTCAGCTATTACATAACCTCAGGACACCATCTATTGGAAACCTTGGTTTACCTCATTTGGGCCCTAAAGCAGGATCATATAAGCAAGTCTGCCTTGTTGAACAGGACTGTGCAGCTCAGCTGTATTTTACTTGATCTGATATGGGTGAAGGATTAAGGTTTCCAGAAATAGTGAATACAAGGAAATGGTGACACAGCCTAGGTTGGATTAACAAAAAAATTACATAACCAGTTCTCAGGGACTTCTTGAAATGTATTCATGGAATCCAGAGGTCCTGAAATGAAGTCTCTTTAACGCAGATGAGGTGAGCGTTATACGGGCCAAGCTCACCTTGGCCATCTCTGAAGGTCTGAAGTATTTATCACCCAGGCATGTTGATTTAACACGCACACACAGTTCACATCATTTTCTGTCCCTTCTCACACACACACTGCAGGTTTTCAGTCTCGTGACTTGGCTGAATGCCCAGGATGTGAAAAGCAGTCCTATGGAATCTCTGAAAACGTGAGCCCTCATGTCGTCATGAGGCCGCCTGTGTCCACCCAACCCCCCGCATTCTCCCGATTTCAGTGCTGTTTTTGTTGAGCATTCATTTGGAATGCAGGGAACGTTTATCTCTGAAAAACATTACCAGTCGTTCGAGAGGCTGGCAGCCCTGCTGCAGTGGCTCCCCCTGTGTTGCTGAGCCCTATTTTCCTGGAAGACTCTTTCTTTCCTGTTTTTAAGCTGAACCTTTCCTGGCCGGTGGTCGTCCTGACTCTCGGTAGTAACCTTGGCTTGTGTGGCATCTAGCACAGATAATTATTGCGCAAATAATGAAGTGGATTGTACACTGTGCAACACTTTAATGCAGACTCTCAGGCAGACTTCCTCTTTCAACGAGTGCTCTCCGGCCCTTTTGCCTCACCGATAATTCAGAAGGAAGTTTGTATTGACCTTGCCTGAGCGTTTTGTACCGGACGCGCTCTAGTGTTCCACTTTAGATTTCAACTCATCAATGGTGTACTGATGGCACGTGCGAGGCACGTCCTTCTCTGAGCATTTAAGCAAACAAGTTATAAGGGGTGTGGGGAGTTTTATAACAAAGTTTGTATAGTTAACTGGGTGTTCATGTTCACTGCTCCCCTTTAATACCTGTAGTACTGGGTCTGTCAGATCCTGACCTGTTTTCCTTCATGAGCTGGGAGCAGGTTTCTGAAGAGTCTGAGCTAGCACAAGGTGGGAGGGGGGGGTCTGAATGTCAGAGGGTGAGAGTGTTGCCTTTCAAAACAAGCTGGCATTTGTCACAGCCACTTGCAGAACTATAATAAGGATCGGTGGAAAACTGTGAATCAGGTGCTTAGTGAGGCAGCTGCTAGCGTCTGATGTCATGAACATTTGTCCTTTTTTTTTTGTTGTTGATACTGCCTCACATGACCAACAAATTGTTTAATTGGTCACCATTAAGAGCAATTCAGTTAGTTTAAAATCAGAACGACCGTCGTGAAAATAAAATCAGATACGTGAAGGCGCAGGGAGAATGTGCCTCGTCGGGTCACTGAACACTGAACAGCGTAATGAGTTTTTCCACTTCAACCTTGGTGTCTCCAGCTTTGATGTAGTCTCTATGAAGATTGGGTCGCCGTGGCTACCTGTCCGGTTGCCAGAGCAGTAGAAGTGTAGCTCCTCCCTTCCCTCATCTGGGAAACGTTCAGACTCGCACATTTTAAAACGAGCACTAACTTTTCAAAACGTTTTTTTTTTTTTTCTTTCTGTGGACTTCAGATAGCGGCTCAGAACCTTACCAAATTTGTCGTCTGTTCAGGAGGATCGGCTGGAGCTAGGCTGTTGGCCCGTCTTCAGTAGCTGTTTGTGTATAATACAAAAATACACTTGAAAGTAACTGGCTCTTAGGTTTCTGATGAATCAAGTTAGGGTTATATTATCATTATCATACACAAAAGGTCACTCAATGCACCTTTAGAAATAAACTAAAATGAGTATAAATAAATGGAATAAGAATGGGAGGGATACATAAAAGAAAATGAAGTGCAATTGAAGTGCAAGTATTTAAAAGGCGGAGGAGAACAGTGCAGTTTAGTGGTGTTAAATGATTTAATCAGCTCATGTGGCAGTATGGAAAATAGTGATGTGCTCCTTCTTACCCACAGATCAGATGATGGGTGAGTGTGACTCTTTGTGAGCGAGGTGCAGATAACTACTATTATTGGCTCTGAAAACCAGAGCTTCAACTCGCACTTTCAATAACTCCTGTTCCCAGCCTTGCTGCTATTTAGAGACGTGTTTACAGATCATGCGCTTGTTTGTAATGAGTGTCTTTACCGAGCACCAGCCCTCAACTTTCATTTCCTCTTACCGTCTGGACTTTAGGTTTCTGTCTGTAGAAAGTGAAAGTCTGGGTCTCTACTGAGCTCAGTGGTCAGTAATGCACAGTAGCATGGTGTGCTGATCTGGGATCGGGTAGCCCTGTTCACACTCCGCCTGGTTTTTCATACACTGGAAAGCAAAGCTGGCTCCAGAACGACACATTTTCTGTAGGGTGAATGCTGTTCTTCCTGTTTAAGCATTCAGCACGGGTAAATCTTTTTGGGCCTGCTCCTTTACTGGCTCATTAGCCTATATTCAGTGTCCTACATTCAGTTCCTGCACTTTTGTCTGTATTTAGCATGCTTATGTTGGTGCAATGCAAAGTACTTTATCAAAAGGGTTCATTGTTAATGCGATTGTGCTGTACTGGTGCGATAACTCTAGTCTGGACAGTACTCTTCACACAATGCAGGGCTTTACATGGTATCAGAGGTTGTGATAAAGTGTGAAAAAAGGAGGCTTGGGAGACTGTCTGAGAGGCAGTGCTTAAAACACAGATATGGTGCAGCATTTGGCATGATGGGCTGCACATGTGGCAGTTCACAGTGCAGGTGTTCTATATTTAGGTTGTTGCAGGGAGAGTGAGATCAAGGTGAGCTGTTGCAGGGTGTTTCTGGCTAATTGGTGTACTGCTGCTTCCTCTGTGCCCAGTCCTCATTAACAGTGTCTCTGATGACAATGGGTCATCAGAGACAACATGCACCTTCATGGGTGAATGGTGTTTAATTTCACAAGTCATCACTGCTGAAGAATGTAATACTTATGCCCCTGTCTTTCTCCAGCTCTTCTCTGGTGGGATCCAGACTGCACTGCTCCAGGCAGCAGGCTCCAGGGCCTCTGTGGTGCTCCTGATGCCCCTCACCCACTAACGAAGATCCCGGGTGGGCGAGGGACTGGAAGGGATCTCCCTCTGAGCGTGTCGCTTCACAAGGTAAAACTAGTGCACATACAGAAATATACATCCATGCATGTTGTGTCTGATTTCTGAGTAAATGACAGTGCCGTTTTGGAAAAGAGGTTCTGATTGGTTGAAATTGTGAATGGAAAATTATGACGTGTTAACTCTAGCGGAGACTGGTCAGCAGACTTGTAGCATCCCAGTGGAAATCTCTGATTCATCATAACCTGCTGACTATTGCTGCTCAGGACAGGTAATGGTTGACAATGATGCAGCAAACAAGCTCCCAGATTCTATGCACAAATAGTACTTTCTCTTCAAGCACAAAAAGGCACTGTCCGGTTTCTCAGCTACAGCTGTTTAGCTGCATTTTGGTAGCTCTTGCACAATCCATTCTACTGTTTGCATAAAGCAAACTTTTATTCTGAAATCTAATTCATTGCTGATCTGACATGCATGACTTTCTGTAGGTTATGGCTGTTAAGCCCCATAATATTTGGTCTTTGTACTGATAATGAACACGACTCTGTGACAGATTAGAATCTTTTCTGTGGCCAGTAGACAGACTGAAGCTCAGACAGCTGATCTTTTGATGTTGAAGACTTGCACACAAGACCCAGAGGCCTTTACTGCAAACGAGCCACTTGGGTTATTTTGTAGGACCGTCTAAAAGTAAGGAGCAATAGAAAAAGTTTCACGTCTTACTGGCCTGTTTACAGCAGGCATTTGTGTACACACGCAGCCTCCTGATAATCCTGCCTGCCCTATATATGCACAGTCAACACGTGAGCCTCGCAGTTGACTGAATGCATGCCCATAAGTGTATGTGTTTATTCAAAGCTGTAGGTGTTACGGTTTCTGTGCTGAGACACATGACTGACTCGGGGGGGGCTAAGAGGGTTAGGGCCAGACTGCTCTCTTACACCTGTGAAAGGGCCTTTTGTCAAAGCAAATCATGACCGCTTGTCTTTTTTTTTTTTTTTTTTGCCCCATCCTAACAAGAGCTCATTTGTTTAGGCTGTGTGAGTCTCTGAACATTAGTTACAGTGAGTTCATCCAATGTCACTTTGTATGCAGTGCATGTGAAGTAGAAACAATCAGGTCTGAAATGGATCAATAGCAATCCTTCAAACAAAGTAATCATTTTCTCTGGTTGCAAAAGGAAGCAAGGTTTTACTCTGTCCCACAGCTCTAGGTGTGTCTGTCTGTGTATAGACACATTTCTCTTGCCCAGCATAGGGCTCACTGTAAAATGGGGATGTGTTTACATGCACACATTTCTGTATTGATTAGTTAGTTTTGTTTTGTTTTTTTTTTCTCTCTTGCTGTTCACCTTCAGGACGACAAGTTGACAGTGACTCAAACTGGGTCAAGTGAAGCACCCCCTATTCTGCACTTTCAGTACCAGCTGAGTGAACGACGTTTATCTTGCTGGGACACTGTGCTGGCAGGCGACTGCCTCTATCTGGAGATTCCCAGTGGAGTGCTGCCAGAGGGTAGCAAAGAGGGGTATGTAATAGTAATCATCATCCAACTAATATCAATCAGAACCTAGTTCATAGGTAATATATTTACTGATAAAGGCAAACTGTGGTTTCTGTTTCTGCTGATGCCCACTTTTATGAGGTAGAACTTGTGATCTGTTAATAGGCACCTCAAACTGAAACAAAAAGTGCAAATCATTGTGGGTAACTCCGCTCCCAGGACAATATTAAGCGCAAACAGAAACTCCAGTCTTAAGAAGTGTGATAATTGGTAACTGACGGTCATATGATCATGTCTGTGTGGCGGTATTTAACCAAAAGTACTTAATCGTTTAAGTCTGATCTCTAAATATATCTTTAAATGTCAGTTTTAGTCTGTGCCACAATTTAAACCTATTGCTTTATGTGGGATGTTGGCCTTTTAAAATGCATAATGCACTCCTTTTTATTCTGTTACTGCTATAATTTGTCAGTCAGGCTCTGTCCAAAAATAATTCTCTTCTCTGTGACCATCTTATTTGGGGTTAGTCGGTTTGAGTTTACCTTACAATTCCCACAAGTTCCTTGAACTGAAAGTGGTATGAATGTAATGCATTCTCCACCATGAGATTCCACTGAATAGAAGGCAAGTCATAAACCCAGCAGTGGTCCAGTCTCGTCACATTACCTTTGTGGGCAGTGTGAGGCTAAATTGGCTCTGCTGCAGCTGCCCCTGCATTATTATGTAAGTTACTGATTATGTAAAACTTGAGTGCGTCATTGTCGTGTCTCTCTGTGTGCTGCAGCCTTACCAGTCTGTTGGAGTTTGCAGAGGAGAGGCTGAAAGTCAGCTATGTGTTCCTGTGGTTCTACAAAGCTAGAGAGGATCGCTGTAAGCACTTTATCTTTTTTCCCCCATGACACTTGATTAATAAACGTATTCATCGCTTACATTGTCCATTGTTTATTTTCTAAGCATGATTTAATCTTTCACTGATGTTATTTATGTTCCTCATGGTTTTTGCAGTGACCATCACAAGGACTTTCCACTATATGGGTTTTGAGATGGTAAAGCCCGGCCATCCGCTGGTGCCACCTCGGCCGGACCTCTTCTTCATGGTCTACTCCATGGATGACAGCAGTTCTGATGAGGAATGACCTCCTGTTACAGTCTTGCTCTGAAAATGCCCCCCCTCCTTTCCCAACTGTTCCTTCCTCCTCTTCATCTTCCTCCACAACTTTGGCACTGTGCCCCCTACTCCTCCTGCCCTCCCTCCTCACCAGAAACTGATTTTGAAACGGGAACTGCAGGAGCAGGAACGGAAAACGAAGTGGAGCTAAGACTGACCGGTCCCTTTCCTTGTCCTCCTTTCAGCTGGGTGCTGGTGCTAAGAGATAGCAAGCATATCCTGTTAATTTGCACCACATATCAAAAGGTCTGTACTCTTTACATGTAAACCATGCTTTTAGACACAATGGTGTTAACAGGGGATGGCAGTAAAAGGGGAACCATCTAAGGGAATTCATTTTATAGAGATTGTAAGCCATTCCCTGGTAAGATTTTTGCTTCAGGAGGTGGTACAACACCAGAATGATTTCACTCTTGTTGTTTTAACCATGTTTGCTCTCAAGTTGTTGCTGACCATTCCTTTGTGTTGCAAAGCTTTCTAACATCTCTGTTCTGGTTAGAAATGGGAAGTCAATGTCCTTTTGTTTTGCTGAATACAACCATTTGTAGAGTCCATGTTTATCAAATAAGTGAAAGTAAGAAGATTTGGCTCATGCAGAGATATTCGAATGCTGAAGGCAAAAATCACTCAAAGCTCCCACATACGCGTGGAAAATATAGGTCAAGGTGTTGAAGAGTAAGGCGTAGGAGGACAGTTCGCAGCTCTTGGCAGCAATGATTTGTTCTTTTACCTGATTAAGCACAGCAATATAATTAAAAGAGTAAGACTAATCAGCTGAACTAGTCATTAACAGTGTTAAGAATGTGGAGTTCCAGGGAGAACATTGAGTCCAAGAGAGCGCGGCATTGCGGCTTAGCTGCTAAGATGAAGTCCATTCAGTGGTAGTTCACCTTTAGCTGAGAATAGAATCAAATGCACTAAGTGGATGTGATTCTAAGTTTATATCTCATGCACAGACTTTATTGGAAATGGTTGTAAAATAATCGTGTCATAATGTCTTCCTGTTTAGGAAAGGTGTTCAGGAACTTGAGCTGATAAAGTGGCAAGAGTGGTCTCCATCTCAGTGACTTATTTTAATTTTTTTAAATAAATCTCCCCTCATCCCAAATGTCAAGCCAATGACCTCCTAGCTGTGGTGATTATCTGCACCAGTCCCTCACAAAGGCTGAAACTGCGTGCAGACCGCTTATCCACACCAGTCTTACAGAAGTTGGATTTAATGTTTCCCACCGTTTGTCTTTACCATCCTAAGCTAAACCGATAGGATAAAGAAGAGCGGCCCTTTCTCCCCAAGGCGCCGTTAACGCGAGCACTTTACCTACACACACGTAACTCAAGCAGATGTGCATTCTGGGTACATCCGTGAGAGATGTGGCCCACACTTTTAAGATGTCGTGCTGTATTTAGTGAACTTGACACAATTGCCAAAGAAAATGGTCCCCCTCTCGAAGCTCTAGTATCGAGTGTTGCTTTCAAATGTCGTAGCTTCAGGAGTAAAATAACACTTTCTCTTTAGTAGCACCTTTCAGGATGTAAGCTAAACTAACATTCAGGACAAACAGATGAGTCGAAATACATTCCCCATAGCTGGAGCTTTCAGAAAATCGAACCCTACACGATCATGCATGTGGAAGCCAAGTCCCAGCTGGGCTTGGGATCCATTTGCAGGTGCACAGTTGTTTGGGGGAGGAGGGGGGGGCTTTAGATTCTGCATGTGTAAATAAAACTCCCACGTTTCCATAGTTACCTTTGAGCCATGACAATAAGCTGTTAAGAGGAAATTTCCTTTCATCTTCAGAGATTAATTTTTGTCTGGATCAGCAGATTTATTTTTGTCTTGATTTTTTTTTTTTGTAGTTTAGATTTTGTTTACATAAACAGAAGAGGATCATTTAATGACAATCCATACTTGTATACCTTTACCTGTTTTTTTTTTTTTGTTTTTTTTTTCTCAATCTGAATAAAAATGGAAAATGAACTTTGCGCTCCTGGCCTCCTTTTTTCCTGTAACTCCAGAATGGCCCAAGGTCATTTAGCTTGCTGACTAGGCTCCATTTGAATTAGGTCAAGGATTGTATTAAAACATTTCTAAAAGCTTTCTGAAATTCACAGTTCATTAGTTTATAAAATATGAACAGATCTACGATGAATGAAGAGATTAACCAGCATTTCCATAGTTAATGGACAGTACTGGAGAGCAGTGTGTTCCCTGAGCGCGCTCTCAGTGTGACGCAGTCTCTGACCTCCAGGCACGGAGACAATAGCGGCGTCCAATCAGATCACAGATGGAGCCGTGGCGCGCTGCCAGGACCACTGCTCTTTCCTGCTATTTTGGGAGTGCTAGAACGAGCATGGCTGTGCTGAACGCCTTCCAGTCCTGCTCAAGTACCTAATGCTACATGCGCATGCGGTCATTATAGAGCGTATGTGACCTTCTCCTGCTGCCAGGTGGGAAGGGGTTGCAGCCAGCTGTCGCTCTTATGCAGTCGAGTGTTTAACTGCACTTGATCACAGCACTTAGTGGTTACATCACGAAAAATTAATGCATTCCACCGTGATGCCTAACTCGGTTGCTGGGAAACTGTGTAAACTTGGATGCAACCTGCATAAGAAATGCCATTTCTGTCCGTGTAATCCACAATTCCAAGAGGACAGAAAGAGAGGTACATCTGACCTTAATCTTTCATTGACCTTACATAATGCACTTCGTTTTGAGGCAGTTACTACATCAGTCGTCCAGTTCTCAGAATCTCCCTGAGTGAACATGAGGTCCCTGTGTCGTCCTGAGAGAGGGTTAGTCAGGAATTAGGGCTGGCAAGAGTCAGTCACTAATCTTCACTAATGCCGCATCCCAAATAACACCAAGGCATAACAACACAAATTCTTCAGATACTCACCAACACCTCAAATATTATTTTGCTGTCTCACCGGATGTTACATCCTAGTATTTATCACCCAGAGACACGCAAGTCCATATTGCAACTCCTGAATATTATGTAACCGTAACTGCATTATATACAACGTGCCTCAGAGGGGAGTGCTTTAATTTTTTTTCTTTTCTTCAAAAATATATTCAGTGCTCCACCTCCTATGGTCAGACTCTGCTCGTTAATCATCCAAGATCTGCCTCCTTTGACTCAAAGCTGCTTTCAGACAGTTTTTAATGGCAACATCTGTTAGAACTTTCCCCTGAACTGGTGGGCTGTGCCCACAGCAGCAATAACCCAGACGAACTCCACTAATGTGTGTTTATTAAAGAAAACAGTAGACATAAGGACAGAGCGAGTAGTAGACTCCATGAATCCAAACCTTTTGTATATTGTATAGAAAAGAGGAAGTGCAGGTTCTCTCATTTGTCTTTCTCTTTCTGTTCCTTTTCTTTCTTATCTTTCTCGGCCTTGGCCTCCTCTGCTTCATGCTTCTTGATCAGCTCTTCCACCTCCTTCTGTTTTAGAACCTTGATCCTGGTCTTTCCGTTCTCTCGTGTCAATGTAGCAATCTCAACTACACAGACAAAAAGAGGAGATCAGTGAGTAATGTACAAATACAGGAAAGGAATCACAGCACCAGAGAAAGAGGCTTAAGGTACATCTACTAAAATTATATACAGTAATCCCCCACTTTTCCAAAAACTCCTGTGTATAGTGTAAATCCTAAACATGCCCCCAAATATGCTCCAGGAACACTTTAATTTCATTTGAATCATCACCCGTAATGAAAATGTGAAGGTAAACCTGTATTCCCCACCGAGATATGCAACTCGGAAGGTCACTGGACAAAAGTATTGAGGTGAACCGTTTTCGGGGAATACCCCGATCTACTGGGGCTAAAAATACAAATGAGGGCTCGTTGGAAGTGTCCGAGTGCTTGCACCGCAGATAAATCGCACAACATCATAAATATGCTTCCAGATCGGCTAGAGTCTGCCCTGAAGTCCCCTTGTGTGAAAACGTACAGGAAAATGTGTTTTATTGCCACAAAAAAAGGCAGAGGATATTTGCAGTTTCCGTGTTGTTGTGAGGATTTCTGCGTAAAACTACGAGTTCAGTTCTCAAAAAAAATCTGTGTGTCACTCGCAAAGAACTGGGGTGTTACTATTTTCCATGACAGGCATAATAAAAAAAAACATGTTCTTGTATGTTAATGTAGATTATTAAGACTGCTTCACTGATGGAGTTAATGCCGGTGGTAAAGGGTTCAGACAGGGTTAGAGCTTTAGCTATGCATAATGCATTCACATTCACGTTAACCAGTCAGAAGTATCTCTGTTTTTCCATCTCTTATGTACTGCAGACACACAAGCACACATACAGAAACACACACCTTTCTCTGCAGAGAGCTTGCTGACGTCCATGGTTTTGTTAAGCACTTTGACGGCGAGGGCAAGGGCAGCTGAAAGCGTCATCTCTCCCTCTTTAAAATCCTGTTTCAGCATTGACACAGCAGCCTAAAAAGCACAGACATGATGCCTTATACTTACACACACTTACAAAATAGTAAACATGCAGAGAAAATGTCCTATATGTAAAACAAATTAATAATGAATCATGAATGTGCCTTTGCCTCCAAAGGCTTTCTTAATGCTAATGAAATTGATCTCATGGAATCTCAGTCACTGCATTTCTACCAAATATTAGTCATTCTTCAGAAACTGCAATTGTGCACCGATAAAGATCCTCAGTGGATTTTTCCTCATGGATGTCTCGCCTTGATATAAAAAGAATAATGTGATTTATTTCAGAATATAAGTGTTCAAATGAATCGAGATGTTCAAGGATGTCTGTGTTAGAAACAGAGGAAGAGAATGTTCTTGAACATTCTGATGTTATTGTTAAAGCTCTGACACCCCCTATTGGTCAGGACTTACAGGAGTGTGTGCAGTGTGTCTCCGCAGTACTCGTCCACAGCAGACTGCAGACAATTCTGACACCATCATGTAAATGCAAACAGTAATGCTTTTGGCAGCACAGCGAGACATTTTTATTTAATTACCTGGAATATCTTAAGTATAAGGTGGCCGGCTTTGCTTCTTCTAAATACATTTTCAAAAGGCATATAGAATTCATATCAGTTCTATATTTGCACAGTGTCAGAAGCAAGAGATCTACAGAGTCTAGACGAAACTATCTAGGGTTCTACTCGGCAAAAAACACTTCACTTCTTTTCTTTTCTCTAACCATTTAGACTTGTAGGTGTTTAAGCATTTCCATAGAGCAACAGTGTTTAAATAGTCACATCCATTGCAGGCCAGGGAAAATACGTTATCTTCTAAAATCAACAAACAGGAGCAATATGAACAAGTGCTTAATAATAGTATATAATAAATAATTATTACACACATCAAATAATTTTGTGCTGTCTTTTTTTAATGTCATTAATGCATTTTTTCTAGTTTGGCCTTTCAAGCCATACTGAGTAATGCATTTATTTTTCACAATAACTGCCTTTCTCTTGAGTACTGGTTGCTAAGTAACAAATCACAGTCTATTTGTTCCACATCCTGTTTGCTCAATCTCTGAGGAACGGCGTGACCACCACTCCACCCTTATTTCTTTTTTAAACTGATGACATGAGTAGCACTAATGTGATTAATCTCACAAATGGGTGGAATGCTTTGCGAACTAATAACCTTATTAGTTTGACCTTCACATCAGTAACAGACTACAGTAACAGGAATATGACAGTATTACTTAAGCAGCAGCAGAGTTGCATGTAATTCTGACTGGAGTGAACTGAAACTAAAGTCATCACGCAAACAAACAAACAAACCTTTCCCTTCATTGAGTGCAAGGGTTGAAAATGAACCACTTTTGAGATCATCTCAATCATTCTGTCTTACTTTATGAACGTAGGATTACAGTTCCACTTACTGCACTGTTGTTCCCAATGCAGGTGGCCTTCCAGCCTCCATAGTTTCCGCTGGGGTCGCTCTGATAAAGCTGGAAGCCGTAGTGCTTGTCCCAGCCCATATACAGCAGAGACACACCAAACGGCCGCTTACCTGCAAACACAAAAACAGCAGCAGTGTAAACACACTTAGCCTTCATCTGGATTAAAATATTAATTTCCTTATAAAGACAGCCAAAGATTGTGCAGTAAAACGGTCACCTCCGAACTGTGTGTAGGCTTGTTTAATGTCACAGAGTGCCGTAACCAGCTGCTCACAAGGAATAGGCTCCTGGTATTGAAGGAGATACCTGGGTAGATGCAGAAATATGGTCTTTATTATCAAGAGTGTAAGTGAATTTGCTCAATTGTTTTCGTCTGCTCTATGGTGAAAACTTTAATCGTACTTAAGTGTTTTTTTTTTTTAAATAGTATCTTGGGTGATTTCCACTGCAGCTTCTCTCACCTTTGTGCAATTAACCGTAGCTCATTAGTGAGGACGTTGGCATCAGATGTGATTCCTGCTACACTGCACGCCATGTCTCTGTAAAAGGGAAATAAGGTAACAATCAACACTTGACTGATGTGATTAAAGCCTAAGTTTGATTACATTTGCATCCAGAAAGTATTAGGTTTGATCACATCACCATTTTAATATGAGAAAGAGGCCGATACTTCATTCGAAAATGATTCCTAACACCGTGCACGGAGGAAAGCACCAAAAACTGTGTCATGAAGTCTATATTTTGAATAAATGCTGAAGTTAAGTCCACGATTTTAGGATCAACATTCTGGCTTTAGTTTATTATAGTTATCTGTACTTCACAGAACAGAACCCGCTCCCCCCTCACAAAAAAACTAAACAAACAGGCATCTGATTTTGAACCACTTACTCATTGAGTTTGTAGATCTTCTCTGAAAAGAACACTTCATCCAGCAGCTTGTGGATGTTCCTCCTCTCGGCTGCCAGCAACACACCATCATTTGCTAGAATCCCTAAACAGGTTCCAGCATGACCAATGGCCTCCATGGCATATTCTACCTGATACAGGCGCCCTGTTAAAGATCGAAGAAATCATGTAATAAGGGGACTTAAAATATAAACCTCCTCACACAACAGTTTCTCCAGACCCAAAACATTTTTCCAACTTTCACCCAATTAAGATGCTTACCAGTTTAACCATTATGTATGTCAGGAGAATGTTAGTACGAAACATATGGTAGCAGCAAACTGTTATGAGCTGAAGAAGCTATTAAGAACACTATGGAGTCTTAACGATAACCATTGAAATAGAATAGTGCACTGCAAACTGGGTAATGTAGCAGTGTATCAGGAACGGTGAATGCTACTTCTTAAACCAGTAGAGTAACCAGTATAAGAACAAGGTCAGGTGTATCCCCTAATACACTCTTTTTAACAACTTCACCTATGCATGAGACTGCCTTTATTAACACAAATTAGGCAGGATCATCAGAGTAAGCCTCCTATGTTGCATCAAGTGCAGTGACATTTAGAAAAATGATCTTCCACTTTATTTATGTACTATACAAGGCCATAAATGGATCTTTTAAATTTTCTCTGGACTAACCAGGCCATAGGGTCAGTGTATACCATCAGTCCCAACTGAAATGACGATGTCTCGTTTTGGGACACAGTATGTCCTTAAGATAGCTCTACCTGCGTACTGGAATATTTTGCCAGAGTAAAACACTGTCTTTGTATCTTTGGAAAACTAGAAAAATTCATCTTAGTAACATACTGACCAGAACAGTAAACCCCTGTTTATTATATAAAGCACATTAAAAAACACAAATATATGATGTGGTTCTTATTTCTATAGTGTAACCCCAAATATGCACGCAGAACACTTTCATTTTTAAGCTTAATACATTACACTTGTAATGTAATGGTAAACCAGCATTTGTACTGTACAATTTACACTGAACTCCTGTAGTGCTACAATGTACATATAGATGTTATGCCTTTACAGAGTGTCCCGAAATTCACATACGGGGCCTTTTCTTTGGTATGTGCTTAATGAATAAATTCATTTATTTACAGTAAAAAAAAATAAATACATGGCTTTACGAAGAACAAAACAAAAAACGCTGGAGATGCTCCATGGGGGAAATTCTGGACTGCAGCTGCCAGAGATGTGTCATAGGTCAGCAGCCAAACAGCAGCAAGGAGAAATAAATAGTGTTCTCGGATTAGCTACGTTCAAACCTCCCGCCTCCGAGTACAGGTGACTGACATACATCATATTGCCAAAAGTATTCACTCACCCATCGAAATAATTAAATTCAGGGATTCCCATCACTTCCATGGCCACAGGTGTATAACTTTAAGCACCTATGCATGCAGATCACTTCTACAAACATTTGGAATTGAATTCCAGTGTGGTACTGTGATAGGATGCCACCTGTGCAACGGGTCCAGTCATGAAATTTCCTCGCTGCTAAATATTCCACAGTCAAGTGGTATTATAACAAAGTGAAAGTGATTGGGAACGGCATCAACTCAGCCACGAAGTGGTGCCACGTAAACTGATGGAGCTCAGTCAGTGAATGCTGAGGCACATAGTGAACAGAGGTCACTGACTTTCTGCAGAGTCAATCGCTGCAGACCTCCAAACTTCATATGGCCTTTAGATTAGTTCAAGAACAGCATAGAGACCTTCATGAAGGTTGCCATGGCTGAGCAGCTGCATCCAAGCCATAGACCACCAAGTGCAATGCAAAGCGTCGGATGCAGTGGGTATAAATCATGCCACCACTGGACTCTAGAGCAGTGGCGGCGCATTCTCTGGAGTGATGAATCATGCTTCTCCATCTGGTGAACTCATGGACTAATCTGGGCTTGGCGGTTGCCAGGCAAACTGCACTTGTCTGACTGCATTGTGACAAGTGTGAAGTTTGGATTATGTTGTGGGGTTTGGCCCCTTTGTTCCAGTGAACGAAACACAGAATACTTCAAAGAGATTTCAGACAATTTCATGCTCACAATGTTGTGGAAACCATTTCCTATAAACACACTCCTAAACCTTGTGGAGAGCTTGACCAGAAGGGTTGAAGCTGTTTTAGCTGCAAAGGGTGGGCCAGCATCATATTAAACCCTATGGATTAAGAATGAGATGTCACTTGTGTTTAAAGACAGGTAAGTGAATACTTTTGGCAATATAGTGTATCTGGGCCTTGTCCGCCACACCACTCATCCCCGTGCTGGTCGTTTATGTTTGGGGTGGCACAAAAGCAAAAAAATGTGGAAGATATCTGCAGTTTCCGAGAACAATAATTAGTTCAGTTCTTAGTAAAAGACTGAAGCCACGACTGCTGAACCGCATATAAACTGAGGTTTACGGTTCTTACTACTGCAGAATGAGTATGTGAGAAACATCCCCATGCTATTTTGAACACAGACTTAGTGCGTCAAAACTTCATGACTACTACATTTTGTCACTACTGTTTGTAGTATTCCAATTCATTTAAAATAACATAATATTGGTTAATCAAACACTGAAACTGCAATTCAGAATTGTTTCAGTCTTGACATTCACAATTAATTCTGAAAAAAGGAATAAAATAATTGTACTGCCTTGGTTTTTACAGACCATTTACAGAACACGAGAGCCACACAAGGAAATATAGTAAAGTAAGAAAAAGCACAGGTGTGATTTGCCCTTAAACCTGTTTATTCCATTGTTTAACTATTCTTTGGAAGCTTTGACGATAGATTGAGGAGGTGTAAGTATCAGGGTTAGGCTCAAGAACAACAAATCCTAGTTAGGTTGAAAAAATTCACAGCTAAATTTTCTGCCTAATCACGGCTGGTGGCTGGATGGTTAGGGAGCTGCCCCTGCAAGGTCATGGGCTAGGATACCAGGACTGCTAGTGGCATCACTGAGGTACCATTGAGCAAGGTACTGACCCCACACACTGTTAGCTGGGTGCTGTGTTCCTGGTTGCCCAGTGCTTCACTTGTTCAATGTGTTAAATACAGAGAAAGAATTTCATGACTGTAAGGGTTCGCTTCACTTTTTTAAATGACTTACCTTCAGGGGAGAAGATGGTTGTTCTTGAATCATATCTTCGAGACTAAATCAAAACAAAGAAGACACATTTTGCAAACCTCAATCATTACCTCTAGTCTTCAATGTATTCTGTGAATATTCTGTAACACGTAGCTCAGACACTCACCATGGTGTCCTCTCAACATAAGAGTCCTGCAAACACAGGAACAACAGTCCACAGCTCCTCGGGTTTCTTTTAGCTGGAAGAACATGGCAAGACGTCAAAAATGACAAACCCCAGAAAAAGGAGTATGAAAAAAAATTCTGGACGAAATCTGCTGGACACAAAGCTGAACTGAAACAGAAAGTATCACAGCTACCGTTGCGAACCTAGCCAGCTAACTAGCTTCTGCTATAAGAATAACCCAAATACCGCCCCTTTAACACAAACCTGCTAACCTATGAAGTGGTTTTTTTTAATGTTTGCAGTAATTGTTATTAGCATCCCTGTCTTGATCAAAAACTCCTCAGCTGCCCCGTTGTAAACATGCTAAACCCTGTTAGCCTGCTGTCTCAGTGGAGAAGAGCATGAAGCAGCAACTTTTGGTTCTCGTTAAATAACCAAATAAAACCAAAAACAACGAGAGGATATTCACATTTAACAGCAAATTCTGCTAAAACCATTACTACGTGTACTGATATATTTATCTGATTTTTGTCTTTCATTTAAAGTTAATTTTGAAGGAATAAATAAATATCAGTACCTTTCAGGCTGCCGGCTCGTTCTCTTCCCTCCGTTCACAAACCAGAGAGAGCAGCACTCACAGCGCCTCTGGAGGATTGGAGGACCACCTGAGGCTACACGATCTGGACAAAAGTATTGGGACACACCTGTTTTCCAGCATGTGGGCTAGCCATCTTAATGCTTAATGCTTTAGCATACCAAGCTTAATGCTTTAGCATACCAAGCTTCCAACTTTGCAGAGATATTTTGGGAAATGTGTGGAAGAACTTGACTGACCCTCATAGATCCCCTGACCTGAACCCCATCCAACACCTTCGGGATGAACTGGAACAGAGATTGCGGGTCAGGCCTTCTCGTCCAACATTAGTGCCTGAGCTAATAAATGTTCTACAGAATGAATGGGCAAAAATTCCCACAAAAACTCCAATATCTTGTGGAAAGCCTTCCAAAACAGTGGAAGGCAAGCTGTTATAGCTGCAGGGGTGGGGGGATGCAATTGAAAGCGATGTCATTAAAGTTACTTGTTGGTGTAATGGTCAGGCGTCCCAATACTATTGTCACGTTAAACAGGGTATTTTAGCTTTAAAGTAGCACACAGGGCCAGTGCTAGGGAGAGTGATTAAGCCTAGGCCTGGACCACACAGGATTTTGGAGATTTCATACTTAAAGGACAACTTAAGTCTTAACTAGGCAGAGTCCATATTCAGGAAACCAACCCTGTGTTATTTTTAGTGTTGTATAACATCATCTTTGCACTCCAGTCTTATCTGTTTAACATAATTCAGTGTCCTCTCATTACTTATGATCATTGCAGCAATCAAGAAACTCTGTCTGCTACTCTGATAGAGAAGCCAGTGTATATTTAATATTTGCCAGATGATACGTATAGCTTTATGGCAGTAATGTCAGTTATCTGGCTTCCTTACCATATTTTTTTTAAAAAAGCGTCTCACCCTCAAGTATGTCGCCCAAAGCAGTTGCATGTTTTAAACTAGATAAATGTCTTCCTAGTCTTTAATCCAGTAAATCTCACTCTTGAGGCCACTGCTGCACCAAAAGTAGGCATATAATGTGTATATATGCAGTAATGGCTATATTTCAGAGGTGCTGGTAGTCTGGTGGTTAGCGAGATGCTATTGTGATCAGAAGATAGTGGGTTCAAATCCAAAGACTGCTTGTGGCACCACTGAGCAAGGTACTGTCCCCACACACTTGATTCCCTGGGTGCCCTGTTTCACTTGGTGAATGAATTAACACAGAGGAATAATTTCAAACAGTTCACTGTGCTTTGGTGTGTTCATGCATGACTATAAGGAGCCACTCTACTTTTCATTTTGGCCCAAGAACCCTGTTAAGATTAGACAGGTGTGATCACATTTCCACTACACAATAATCACACCCTGTGATCCTGCGTTTATAAACGCTTCATTTTCACAAGCCTTTGCACTTTACTAGTTTATAAAGACTTAAAAAAAATTGCTCTTAAAATGTCCACAGCTGAATATTTGAGTGCAAATTTGAACAGGAACCAAAAATGTGATTTGACAGATTGCTTTCTCAAATGGTAACCAAGATCACCATCTGATCAGTTAGGTTTAATCGTTGTAAGCCAGCTCATATGTGAAAACTGCTGTGGAAGCTTTTTAAGACATTTACTTCAGAGCCTTGGGAGACTGAGACAAGCAGCATCCACCACACATTTGCTCGTTATTGTTTATTACAAATTATATACAATGCAAAACTCAACAGAATGATATGTTCTTTCTTTTTGATTAATTCTAAGAAGAGTAACGTCCTTATCTTTACCCCGTTGTCTGTAATCGGCAGGTGCACTTGCATAAAGTCTTCTCATACAAAGGGTAAAGGGCGATAAGGATCAGCGATACATCCATAGTTGTAGACAAACACAGTCTTTAGGACATGTATACTGCAGAAGTGTTTGCGTGTGAAAAGAAGAAAGCCATTCCACATAGCAGAGAGTGAGACGCATAAACAGAAAAAGGAATCTGGACAGGATCACACCTTCAAGGCAAAGGACATTGCTAAGCGGTACCAAAACCCATACTGACTGGGGTACATGTTAACTTGTACTTCAGTGTTCCTGGCAAAACAGACACACTGCTGTGGATTTAGTCATTAAAAGAGGAATATGTAACATTTTTGTCAGTCCTGTGTTATTATTCTGTGCGGTTCACTCGGATGGTTTTATACCTTATCACAAAGTTACATAAAAAAATCACGCATGGAGGCATTCGAACAAAGGCATTTTCCTCCAGGCAGTCAAATTTCTTGCCCTTCATTTTACTTCCATAGATATGATTGTTTGAAGCAACAACAAATTAGCCTCAATCCAGATGTTTTATTTCACTGCATTTCTTCTTTTGGCCACCACTCCAGTACACTGCGTTCTGCTCATTCTCCCAAAGCTTATCTATACACTTAAGCTTGAATAGGTAAAGAAAAAACATTTTTTATTTTTACCTAATGGTGGCCAGATTTTCACCACCAGACAGCATTCTTCAGCATCTCTTACAGCAGTCATTTTTCATTTAGTTTTATCTAAAGACTGTCATGTAAAGCATTTTAGCTTAGTCTAGATAAACGCACCCATCATCAAGTCAGCTCAGTAAAAGCTGAATGAACAATAATGACGTCATTTATTGCAGTTACTCTATCCAGGCACTGACATTTTCCAACACACCAAGAAGGGCCGGTGACATCTGTAAACAGATAATGAAAAGACTCTCACGCTGGATCGGATCAAAATAAATAGTACTTTCTAACCTGGTGGCATTGCGAGGTAACATACATACAAAAAGACACGAAAGTGGGAATAAGTGCGGCGACTAGGCATCCTGTTTGACAAGGCTCTGCCCATTTGCCTGTAAGCACTAAAGAAGCAGCTCTCTTTGAAGAAGCTCTGCCCATTTGCCTGTAAGCACTAAAGCAGAAGTAAAGACCAGCAAGTATCACTTTGAGAAGCACCGACAAGAGTGTGGACATCGTGTTGTCTGTGTGAGAGCCTAGCACCAGGATCTTTGATCTTGACAGAAAGTCCACTGATGTGTTGAGCAGGCACTGTGAACAGAAATGCCCTTTTCAACAGATCTCAAACACCATGTGTGGCAGCCCAACAGAGGAAATCCAGAAATCACTCAAGAGGATCCTACAGCTGTAGAATGCATTATTAACTAGAACTCTTACTGAGTGGAGTCTGGATGTTTTCCCTTACATCTCTGAGGGACTGCAGGCTTTAGAGAAAGAAACAGCAGAAGTGCAAGAGAGATGCATCCTTCAGCAGATGCCCTGTAAGGGGTGTGATAGAGGAAACAGCAGAAAACAGGCACAGCACAGCAGTCCAGGGCCTGAAAAGTCACTGATCCGAGTCCAGAGCCATTGCCAGGCCACCAACAGCCCAACATAGTCAGTATGTGGCTCAATCTGGTTGAAGATTAGAAGTCTCTGTGAAGATCTCTTGCTCAGAACCCCTGAAACTGACTCAGGACCCGAGTCTACAGCCTTCGATAAAACAGGCTCAAGAGACGCTACTGCAACATACTACAGGCCACATATTTCAGGATGCCTCCATGTCTATAAAATGTCACATCCATCTCGTTCTCAAACAGAGCCATCACATTGAAACTCTTCCCAGTGCTGGTCTGAAACACAAAAAGAAAACAGATAACTCTCAATAAAAATGTAATTCAAGATCTATTACATAATTAATTAATAGGGGTGTGACGAGATCAGATCTGTCTCGCGAGAACGTTACGATATCCTTGCGTTACTAAAAGCCGCGCCTGTGAGGACAACGGAAAGAAATTCAGTTCTCATGAAAGAGCAAACAATCCTCTCTCGCTCTGTATTTCTCTCTCGCACGCGCGCTTTCTCTCGTGACTTTTCCGGAGCGCGCGTGTCTCTGTCTTTCTCTGTATCTCTCTCTCTTGTTCT
>JBBPDH010000124.1:14427629-14444844 GCA_037974565.1 Clupeocharax schoutedeni
CACTCACTCACTCACTCACTCACTCACTCACTCACTCACTCACTCACTCACTCACTCACTCACTCACTCACTCACCTGCAGTGAGCATGACAGAGGGATTGCAGTTGTTGGTGCAACTGATGACAGCAGCAATAACTACTGATCCATGAGACAGTGAGTACTCATTGCCCTCATGCAGAAATGGCACCACATTGCCCTGCTTCTCCTTTGGAATGTGGAACCCCTTGAAACCCACCTGATTAAAAACATAAGTGTTATTCTGAGCCCCTTGGCTATGAAAGCCAGGTTTATTTCTGTAACTTCATACTTTACAGGTGGGACCTTTAAGATCTCACCTAAACCAATAAATGTTAATTAAACAAACGTTACACAACCTTAAGCACTTTTCATTATCAGCTCTCTCAATTTCCTTCTAAATAAGTCAGACTTTGTTTTTACTGAGGGCAGAGGCTTGCCTTCTCATTGAGGCAGCTCATGAAGTCCTCCTTCATGCAGGTTACAGGTACTCGGTCCTGTGAACGTTTGGGTCCACTCACATGCGGCACGATGGAACCAAGGTTTATCTCGATCACCTGAGTGTCATGAGGACACAACATTGTAACAAATACTAACATTACCAAATGAAGGATTTCTCACATTTATACAGGCAGAGATATATGCGCCTATATACACATGCGCACACACAATACACACACACACACACACACACACACACGATACACAAAGTAAGACATGTTCCGTCCAGGACACCCAGGATATGAACATGCAGTCCTACCTCAGAATATTGAGGATCTTCCTCCTGGTCACTGGAACTGCGGAACAGCTTGACAGCTTTAAGGTAACCCTCCAAAACTTCAAGTTTTTCTTCTGTAAAGTCTTAAAATGAAATTTCAAACAGAAAGAAATCATTGAAGTAATAAATAAATACAGATTAATTTTTTTTGGCAATGCATAGGCAAGCACAGGCAACATTACATGAGAATATCGCTTGACAAATTTCAATGTAAATTAAAGATTTTACTTTATTTCAACAATTTGTATAGTTCCATGTGTCATTACACGGATACAGTGTAAAGTCCAGGTAGCACTCTGAAATGATGTTTTGTCCTTACTGGTCTGTTTAAAGTGCTTGAGTGTGGTTTCGTCCACGGGAAAAAAGCTGACAGTCGCACTGTATTCAGGGCACATGTTTGCAATGGTGGTTCTGTCCGCAGCAGAGAGCTGAGGCACACCTGGACCAAAAAACTCCACGAACCTTCCACTGATACCAGCCTGACGCAAGTGCTGCACAAAAATGAATGATACAGATTTTAGGTTTCACTGAGAAACAAGTTTAGAGCAGCAAGAGCGTCTCTCAATTGTTTCAGACGTTTTGGCACTATGAAAAAAACATTTCTGGGTCTATGGATACTTTATTCTAAATATTTGCGTCTGTTCTAGTCCCCACATGAAATCCACATGTTAGCACTCTTAACATTACTGGAGTCTTTAAACTATGGAGAAGAAATAGAAATGGAAAACAGAGGAAGACAGTTGTGAGTACCTTAGTGATGCCGAGGACTATGTCTATAGATGTAGCCAGAGTGCTGATGGATCCAACTAGCTTACATCCCACAACTTGTGGCAGCGTCAAAGAGACAGGCTGACCTAGCATGACTGCTTCTGACTCTATTCCTCCTACCCCTGAGAGACAGAAACACAAGCAGAGATGTCAGAACATCAGAAGCTTCCATTCCTCTGCAGCATTTCAGCACTTATTCCAAAGTTCTCTATGACTCAATTTTGAATGTGCATGCAAAAGCAGTTCTCCTGGCTCAGTGGCAACAACCAGCTACTATTTACTGACGCAGTCTAGGTAAGTTAAAAGGCACTCACCCCAGCCAAGTATGCCAAGGCCATTGATCATAGTAGTGTGAGAATCTGTACCCACGACACTGTCAGGATAGACAAAGTCCTCGTTCTCCTGCACTGCCTGAGAAAGGTACTCCAGATTGACCTGGTGCACAGACCCAATGTCTGGAGGAACTACACTCACGTTCTTAAATGCTCTAGAACACCACTGGGAAAAACACAAGCAAGTTCACAATGAGAATAAAAAACCTTAATTGTTAATGACATAGTAGCAATTTGTGTAGCTAATGCATCACCCAAGCCTCTGTGAAATTTGAACTCACTTTGAAGAACTGAAGTCTTTCTTTGTTTCTTATGAGCTCCATCTCCTGGTTTCTGACTGCTGTCTCTTGCCTATAAACACGCAGTAAGAAAACCATAAACCCTTCTAATACACATAAACACTCTTCAACAATATCATCAGGGCTGGGAGACAACGACTCAACCACTCTGACAACAATAAAAAACACAAAACAGCAGCTTTGTATCCCACACCTTAATTTACCCACATATTCAGGGTTAGTCTTAGCTTTTAGTTACACACACAAAACATTTAACTTCCTTGAAGCTAGGCTTTAAGGATGGGTGGTTTGCATAGTCTTCGCAGTACAGTATTTTACTTTAAACATCACAAGTTAAATCACAGACATTATAAGGTACACTTGGTGCCAATAACTGAGATAATTGCGGTAACGTCCAGAGAGCTATCAATCATGCTTTTTTGGGGTTTTTTTTTTTTACATTCCAGAGCAATAACTCACACAAGGCTGTGCATTGCAATGGCTCTGGATGACACAAAGAAGAGATAAATCCAGCTAACACTCAGCTCACTACTAGCTTTCTAAATGCTCACTGCTTTTAAAAAAACAGAGAAATTCTAGCACATAATGTAACCGACACATGCATTTGAAGATTTTTTACACTGAGTGTTTTATAATGGATTCCAAACTGCCTCAGTCCCATTGTGTCTGTTCTATAATTACCATTTCAGTTCTTGAAGAGATGCTAAACACATGTGTGTGGCAACCCATGTCAGATGTTTACCATTTAAAACAACCACATCAAACCACACCATAGTTAATTTGAAAATTAAACGAGACCGGCCCTCTCAAAGTGACCACACCAGGGTTTGCGTGTCAGCATGCTGCTTATTCTTACAGAATTTACAGAGCAATCGCAGGAGGGTTCGTCTTAATCTAACCAAACTTTCAATGTCTAAACACAATCTAAACGAATTTAGAAATACAATCTAAATTGCTGTGATCTACTTTAATCTAAACCAGGAAGAAGGATTAATACACAGAGACAAACAATAGTCTCAAAGAATCTTTATAAGTGGAGGCCATAAAAAGAAGCAGTGCTGTTCTTACTCTGAAACAGGCTGCAAGTGGAAGGGGCAGAGAAGTGGCGTGTTCTCAATCTGTACACTGGGAGCTCTGCTGGAGCTGGAGGGAGCGTCACTGCAAGATCCTTTACTGCAGCTTCCTCTGCGGCTTCCACACTGACTGCTTCTGGGAGATGATCGAGAAGGTCCCAAGCGTGGCCCTGTCCCATGTCCTTCACCTCCGCCAGGATTTGGCGCGTTCTGGATGGCACTAAGGAAAGATACAAACATATACAGGCAAATAAAAATATGTGGGTGAGCAAATGCAATACAGGGTATGTATATACATATATACCTAAATAAATCTGCTTTATTTGACTTTACATGCACAAACATGGGGCTAGATAAATTTCATAGCCTTTGGTTCCCTATAACTGGGGACCCCAGACTCTCTTCATTTTGGTATTTTCTTACTCTGAAACACCTAATCCAACATAGTCTTAAGCCATAAGCCTTCAAGAAATTGAATTTGAGCTACTCATTAGCTTTACCACTTGCTGAAGTCGATCTGTAGTGAGTGATCTACTATAAGGTCTGTAGGACATTTGGGGTTGATGAGGTTGGGGTCGATTCCGTTCTTGGCCACAGCATCTCGCATGGCTGCCAAGTCCACCATGGCTGGAATGCCGCTGTGAGGAAGATCATGGAGAAATCCTTATTTATAATCACTTGTTACTTTAAAACAGGTAACAGACAAAGTTTGCATCAAAAACTCACGTAAAGTCCTGCAGCAGCACTCGCGCAGGAGAGAAGGGGATTTCAGCATCATTCTGCCGCTCTTCCCAGTTCAGAATATTGTCCACGTCCTCCTGCTTTACATAAAAGCCATCGCACTTTCGGATGGCAGCCTCCAGCAGCACGCGAATGGAGAAAGGAAGTCTCTCTAGCATAGAGGTAGTAAAAGAGGCCATATTAGCAATCATCTTATATACTTAAAGTATGATGCTGTGGTTTTATCACAATATAGATCACAATAGGACTTTTATTCTGATATAAAATCCACTATCCACCATCTAATGATAATTAATGCGGCACAATATTTAAAAGTCTTAGACTTATTCAGGATTTTTTGCAAATGAGGTATATTTATTATTGAAAACAAAGTTTCAAAGACTCAATTACTGTGAATAGCCTTGACAATCTGGTCTTTCTTGTGTTTACAAACACGTAGGCTAGCCTGCTTCAAAACAAGGGACATTTCAAGCTTTTTCAAGCTATTGCATGATACTTAATGGTGAAATGTTTAGATAACTTTGTCTGCTGTCAGACATGAGCTATTCTAAATTTACAAAAGATGCTTATAGTATTTACTGCGTTAGTTGGGTCTCTTTGTAACAGGACGTTTTGCAAAGACATGTGGCAAAGATATGAACTGCCTTTCTCACTTCACTTACCATATTTGGGATCCCCAAGCTTTTGTGGATTGAAATATTTTCGAACTTTATTTTTCTTGGTTTGTAACGTGTCAATCAAATGGCCAAATGGGTGCTCTGCACAAAGACAAACAAAACACAAAAACAAGTCACATCAAGTTCCCACAAATAAAACACAAAACATATTTTGCATAGGCAGGAAAAATACAAAACTGTCCACAAGTAATGTACATTTTTGCCTTGTACAAATGGGCTTTTCCTTCTGAACATTGCAAAAAAGGTCTATCATCTGCTATTTCTTTACTATATAACAATGCCGGCTGAACTGCAAAGGCCTATGAAATACAGTCTATCAAATTTAAATATATGGAAAGCTTTTAACAGCTACCACAACATTTTTTGCACAATAACAAACTGGTTGCCACTAAAGGCAGCAACATTTGGAAATAATTTTCCTTTCACACAAGGACACAATTCCAAACAATTGAATTATCTTTAAGTATTATACAGTGTATAATAAATAAAAGTGTGATTTTGTGATGGTTTTAAAAAGAGAGAACACTAAACACAGATTGTAACTACAATAATACCACAGACAAGTTGTGACGTGATGATTTATGTATCCTCAACACCACCACAAAACCTTTTCAAGAACACAAAACAGCTACTGAACAGTGTGTTACTGTAGATAATTTGGCCAGTGGCCCAAAGCAATGTGCACTTGCTCTGTTAGGGTGTAACTCATGGCTTTCGGTGCTCAAGAGTACTGGATGCAAAATACATTTTTAAGAAATGACCAATGACCTTCTTTAACCAGAGAGTAAAGCAAACAAACAAATGAGTCTTAATTTCTCATTCTCTGTGTTTCTCTTATAACATTCATCCACAACCTCAGCCCTGTTCTTTAACAGACCCTGAGACGTGTGTAGGCCTGGGGTGGAATCTGGTGTCATTTTACCAGACTTAAGTCACCATCATTACAGATGCAGAGGCAGTTATTATAATGATGACAGTAGTTTGCAAAAACAAAACACTCTGGTTGGTTCTCACGAAGATATTGCAATTAAGTATGGAACTGTGAAACACAGTCTCCTGCAGAAATCCTCTGCTCCTTGACTAAGTACCGGCATCAATATACTGATGCAGTATATACTGAATAAAATACTGAAAGGAAACAAATGTTAACCCAGTCAGAATCACAATCAGACAACCTTATGTATACTGGAGAAAATGTCTTCTGTTATGACAGCAAACACACTATAACAATATAAAATACAAAGTCTAAATGAAGTAAAAATCTGTAGAAAAATACTCTTTATGAAATATGTCATATATACACAGCATTCATACTATAAATAAGTAACAGGTAATTGAATTACTAAAGAGATATAAGACAGTTCGGAGTATGTTATTGTACTTAGTAGAGACCAGAAGTAGTTAGATATAGATATTGAACGATTATTGTGCATAATATATTGCACATAATGTCATCACACAATCAAACCAAATACTTACAGACTAATGCCAGAGGGCAAAATCAAATGTTTACTGTGTTAACAGAGTCCTAAACAAGTCAAGTAAGTTCACTGACAGTGCAGCCTTATACACACAATACACAGTGAAACACAACAACGCTCCTCCTGAACCACAGTGCTACACAAGAAAAGCAATGTTTCTGCATTTTCAATCAAAAGTGTTCTAATAACCTTAGTGATTTTGGGCAAATTAACCAAACGTGTCCTCTGTGAGGCCTTCTGATCTTTGCACACTATTCTTTACTTACAGCCAGGGGAACTGGGAGGGAACACTCTCCTTATCTCTGCAGCCAAATGCTTTTCCAGATTAGGGGAGAGACCCCAGCCAGACACACTTCAGCCATTTAAAGATTAAAGTCTTTTCCACCTCGCATCATATAAAAAACTGCAGGTTAGTTGTTTATTAGGATGTGAAACTGCTGAATGGCTAATAAAGAACAATGTCTGACAACTGCAGCGAACGGTTCCTGCATATATTCTCTTATTTACAGATATCTGGTATTTGTCTCTGGTGGTTCTGGAGTTCCCTGGCCGTGAGGAACGGTCACATCAGAAATCCGCCGTTATTTGTGAGAGAATAACGCCCACTGTGAGAGTCGCTGCTCTGAATGTCAGCCGGCAGCGATAGCTTAGCATTAGCCTCCCGACATTAGCAAGTTAGCCTTCCGAGGACGGCGAACGGCCTTAAATACGTATTTTAAGCCCCAGCAGGAAGAGCTAATAGTATCGTTCTCTAAAGGGACAATCTAATTCCTTTCCGACAACCAGAAGAGAGGCGGTTGGTGTGTAACTGACATAGGGTCGAAGGAGAAGGCTCTTACCGTGCTGCGCTGAACGGAGCGCCATGACGACTTCAGAGATGAACACGACTCCGTTCGAGAGGACCACGGCTACGCCCCTCCTTCAGCAAGCCAATCAGCGATCGAGAGTAGCTCAATAGTCCCGTCTGCCGGAACTAATGGCTCCCCCAAAGACAACCAATCAGAAGCTGAGGTCCGCCCACTGACCCCGCCCACTGGCGTAACGTCCGCGACGGATGTGGAGCTGAGAGAAACATGCCCGGCGTGACTTTAAACATGGCTGTGTGAGCTCTGTCCTGAAGGCCCTGACAGAGCAATTACACTCCCCTTTGCCTTGCTGCAGACAGCGAGGGTGCAGTAAAATCATGACACGAAGAAGATATCAGTGACACGCCTGGGAGGCAGCAGAATGTCACGATAATCTGGTAAGTTAATGCAGCCTATAGAGAGGTCAAAGCAGCATGTCAGCTTGGAGTTAGCCACACCGCTCCAGCAGATAGGAAATGAGAACCGGGGAACATGAGACCTTCTCATGTTACATGTCCCTGTAATTTCATCATGCCTGATGTACACGATGACTGAGCATCTGAGTGTATATTGAGGGTTGAAACCCAATAGTAAAAATTGGCCACGAGTCACCGACTGTGCTCTTACTCCGAAGGGCTGGGTGGAATAGGAAGTTCCACTATAAATATAGAAAGCCTATTACCTTTAATAATTAGTAGTATTTAGTAATTTTACTAGTTGCACTTTATTAATCTCAGAACATCTGAATTCATCAGTCTCTGTGAATTAGAATGAAAAAATTGGATTCATATTTGAAATACTACTTTACCATAAATTATCTTAAATTGATTTAGCCTGTCTGTTTTGTGTTGTGTTGGTGTCAGTTAGGTAAACGTGGACCCGCTGACCTTTGAACAGTTCAGTAATCACTGAAATGCATCTCACACTGGTGGGCTCACGTCAACTGAAGACCTTTGGTCTTTTGCCACTGCAGTGAGTGCTAATAACATATTGGCTGAACTCACTGCTTTCAAGATCTGTTAAACTCGAATGTTTTCTGTTTTCATGAAAAGTGGCTCTAGTTTCCGGGATGGTGGCGCAGGGGTTAGTGCTGTTGCCTCATAGCGAGAAGGTCCTGGGTTCGAGTCCCGGGTTGGGAGCAGGGTTTTTCTGTGTGGTGTTTGCATGTTCTCCCCGTGACCGCATGGGTTTCCTCTGGGGACTCCGGTTTCCTCCCACCACCAAAAACATGCGTACTTTGGGGAATAGGTCAATTGAGCACTCTAAATTGCCCATAGGTGTGAATGTGAGCGTGAATGTTTGTCTGTCCCTATATGTGGCCCTGCAACATGCTGGCGACTGTCCAGGATGTACCCCGCCTTCTCCCATTCTCCAGCTGGGATAGGCTCCAGCCCCCCACCCCCCCGACCCTGAATGCGAGAATAAGGGGTAGATAATGGATGGATGGTTCTAGTTTCGGAAAGATATGTACCCCCAGTTTTATCATTTTGACCTTATCCTTTTTATTATGTCTCCTTAGGTTGATGGACAGGTGTGGTGTCGGGCCTGTTAGATGAAGGTCACCCTCAGTTGGAACGATGCAGCAGAAACGGAACATCCGGATTATAGAATGGGAGGACTTGGACAAAAAAAAGTTTTACTCTCTCGGTGTTTTCATGACTTTGACCACCCGTGCCACTGTCTACCCCTTCACCCTGATCCGAACTCGACTGCAAATTCAGAAGGGAAAGTCGCTGTATAATGGCACTTTTGATGCTTTCTGTAAAATCCTGAAGGTGGAAGGAGTGCAGGGCCTGTACAGGGGCTTCATGATCAATACCTTCACACTGATCTCAGGTCAGGCCTACATCACCACCTATGAACTGGTGAGGAAGTATGTGTCTCAGTACTCCTCCAGCAACACCCTTAAGTCCCTGGTGGCAGGGGGCTCGGCCTCGCTGGTGGCCCAGAGCATCACAGTGCCCATCGATGTGGTCTCGCAGCAGCTCATGATGCAGGGCCAGGGAGAGCATCTCACTCGCTTTAAGTTGAAGCATAAGATGGCTGTGGCTACGTCTAAACACAAAGTGACTTTTGGACAGACTAAAGACATTATGGTGCAAATATTCGCAGCAGATGGTTTTCGTGGGTTTTATCGTGGCTATGTTGCCTCACTCCTCACCTACATCCCCAACAGTGCCCTGTGGTGGCCTTTTTATCACTTTTATGCAGGTATACGCAAAACTCTCCTCTACCATCTTTCACATCACAAAGCCAACCTCTAATGGGATTTTTTCTTTTTTAATTACACGGTTACATCAAGACCCCTCCCCAGAGATTTTAAACTCAATTTTCAGATATTCACTAATAAAACTACTTCTTACAGCCTGAGGCTGCTCAGAGGAGGTTTAGCACATGTTTAACTGAGTAAATCTGAAGTCACTTCTCACAAGTTTCCATTTTTCTGTGCAGACGGTTGGCCGTGTTCATATGTGTTCACTGTAAATATACTTTTCATGGCAGTGTGCTTTGGGTGTTCTGTTGACGAGGAGGAAAATTTGATCACAGGAAAGACCTGAAACATAAGCTTTTCAGAAAGTCTCCCTGTTTGGCCTATATTTAGAAGGTTTAATAAATGTAGGTTATTGTGGGCTGTTGAAAGTCTCAAAGCACACATTATTGCATCCTGTCAAATGATGAGGAGGTTTACATGCATCAAGTGTGCATGTAACAGTCCAACTACTGTTAATCAGGTATTCAGTCATTTGCATGGGCCTGATGCTTATTGTATGGGTTACTGGTGTCATATTTTGTAATTGTGTAAATAGAACAGACATTTGAACAGCTCCATACACAATAGTTCTTGTTTGTTCATGTAATAACTGGTGACTAATCTGTGTACTGAAACAGAGCAGATGTCCAGGCTGGCCCCATCCAACTGCCCTCACCTTCTCCTGCAGGCCGTGGCTGGGCCTCTGGCTGCAGCCACTGCCTCCACCATCACCAACCCAATGGATGTAGTGAGAGCCAGAGTGCAGGTAAAAGTTTCTTTGTCATTTTATTCACATACATCTTACCTAAAGGGGAGGAAACATAATTTTTCCTTTGTCACAGTGCCTTAGATAAATGAGAATTATTGCAAAAGGAAATAAAAGAACATTGGGCTCCTGGTGGTGCAGCTGTTGGCCCTGTTGTCTGGAGATTGTAGGTTTGATCTCTGTCAATGCCAGAAGTCTCGATATCTGCTAAGGCAGCATAACTGGCCTTGCTTTCTCTGGGTTTGTAGGATGCTGCACCCCCCCCCCCCCCCATCAAGCTAATTTAGATGTTTACTTGATGTAAGAGAATAGACAGTTAGTGCTCTCCCTTATGTGCTCTTGGTGAGTTTGAAAATATGAGGTGACTGGCTTTGTGCCTCTGAGGAAGCACAGAGTAGCTTGGTTGGTTAGAGTGATGGGGAGATGAAGGTAGTGTGTGGAGCTTGAGTGGGGGTGGGGTGGGGATTTATTTTTCCTTTAATATGAGGTGAGTGAGGCACCATGGCATATGAGTGGCCAGGGAGTGGGGATAGTGCTAGGTAGCACCAAATGGACTCCGAGTTCATCAGGATTTATTTGTGTAGAGATGAAACTGAGTTGATGCTGGTGATGCTTGAGTGGATTTGCAGCACAGGAAATTAAATCACAGCATCTGTAGCACATTATCCTCCAACTGGTTAATATAAACAGTTGCTGATGGAGTAATGTTGTTAAATGGCAAGTTGTAGTTCTTTTATTCATGACTCAAACTTTGGAAAGAGAAATATGACGGGCTGAAAATAGTTTTTGTCTGACTCAAGTGACAGGGAAAGGTTTTAGTTTTTCTGGCCTATAGTGTGAAGTTTTCATCTTTCTCCCTCATCTACAAATGAAGCCCTCCATCCCTGCATAACCAGGAATCAGCAGATTTGGCAGTTCGTTATTTTGATTGAGCTGAGGCTGATCTGTGTTGAAATGATGTTAACATGAGGCAGAGCCCTCTGTCGGTATCTTAATGCTGCTATGTGTTGTAGCATAGTTCTGCATGACTCCTGCTGTTGAAAAGGTTTAATAAAAGTCAGCCAAAAATGACCCCCTGGCCAGTTTGACTGTAATGGTAGGGGGTCACTCATGGATAGGCAAATCAGTCAGTAGGAGTTTAAAATATCCTGCCTGCAGAGCCTCCATCTAAGTGATCCATTGTTCTTTCATCATCCGTCCAAACCTGTTTAGCAGGATTACATTTGCAACATAAAGTACTTTGTATTTTTTATAATTGGGTGCCTTTTCTTCCAAGGTCGAAGGCCGTTCTTCTGTGATTGAGACTTTTAAGCAGCTCTTGGCTGAGGAGGGCATGTGGGGTCTCACCAAGGGTCTCTCGGCACGCATCATCTCCTCGACCCCCACCTCCATCCTCATCGTCATTGGATACGAGACACTGAAGAGACTCAGCCTGAGGCCCGAGCTGGTCCACACCAGACACTGGTGAAAAGGAGCTCACAGGGTTCCTAAACACAGTCCAGGGTGTCTATACCTCAGGCTGAGCTTCATGGACTCTCCGCCTATTTGGGTCTCACTTGCCTTTTGGGTCTTTTAACGTATGGTCAGGCTGCTTGGATTTTGCATTAGGATGCATTTTGGGAAGAGGACCAGGAGAAATGGAGGTTTATGCTGTGCTCAGTTTCCTCTTTTTTCAAAGTTAATATGTATTTATATCTATAGATTTTCTAAACTTGTGTGGAGACTGAAGCCTAATGCATACAGGTGCTTCATAAACGGCCTTTACAAAACTAGGATTTGCAGCAATAGTATGCACAAAAGCCCAAGAATGAAATTGTAAGTAGAAGTTTTTAAATATCTGGGATGAATGCAAACTAGATCCACAAATACCTGCCAGATGAGCGGATCACTACGGTTCAGTGCTTGCAGCTACATCCACCATGAAAATGCCCCAGTGTGGCTGCTATTCTGATCACATGTTCCCCTTAATTATGCAAATGAGCTATTTTCTAGAGCTAGCTGGGACATATCAATATTGTCTGGTGCCCAATTCTATTTCTATGGGGAGGACCCGAGTACTAAAGATTTAGTTACTCACTAAATAAGGTTGGGCCAGTCAGATTTCATCTGCAAGTGGACAGTCAACCTCAGTGACACAATCCTATTTTATACAGTATTTACTATATACATGTGGCCATAACATGGTTTTCTTTTTCCTTGTGCCAAATGTGCAGTTTGCACAGTGATCCATAAATCACTGTGATTTTTGCAGGAGTTTGATCGTCTAAAGTGACTCGTATCCCTGATATGTGACTATTTTAAATCACCAGGCATTATCTATGTCAGAAGAGGAAGTGCAGGTGAAACCTTTGTGGTGATCATGGGAGTTACAGTGAATGTATTGTAGTCGGTAGTTGTTTCGTGCTAAGTGGAGTCAGTAGTGAAAGTTACATGTAGTCTCTAACCTCTAATGTCACCGTTTTAAACAGATGGCCATTTGTATATGCATACAGAACGTTATCTCTTTTTTCCCCCCCAAGAGGCCTTGTGTTCTAAGGGGCCAAGCTGAGTTTTACACTTGAAATGTTTCGTAACATATTTCTATATTATAGACTATACTAAAGTGATTCCTTGTGTTTCTAATCTGAATGTGTGTCAATCACATTGGGGCTCATTAAATGAAGTTCACTAATACATTCTCTTTTGTATTGCATGAGGGCTTATTTGTATTGGCTACTACTTAAGCCAATATGCTCCCAATCAGGTGGACCATAAGAGTTTAGTTTCACCCAGGGCAGTTTTCTAACACACCTGGTCCAACAAATCAGCTCAATAACACACAGTGACTTTGTAAAAGCAGAGAAAGCACTAAAGAATGCATGGTATTGTGCCTCTAGGAACAGGGATGCAAAATACTGACCTACAGACTTCTGTCAAAATGAACCTGTTTGGTGGAACTGTTTAGACTAAGTACATGGCCTGTACATACTGCAGTCCTCTGTGAGTAAAATAAATAAAAAGAAAGACAAGTTTCCTTGGCACAGAATAGGTCATTACTTTGGGACAAAGCTGAATTCGGAGTTAATTTATAATCTGCCTGTTAAAACAAATTATGACCTTTAAGTAGCTACACAATTGCCACAATTATTTTAACTGGTACACTGGAGACAATTCCTGTTAATGTGCATGCAGTAACAATACAGTCCCAGTAGAGGGCACCCTGGACAACATCTGAAGTAGATTGGACAGCATAATCAGATACCACTTCTCAGCACTTCTCAATAGAGGCGTTTAAGTGAACGTGGTAAGCAGAAAGAAAACGCAAAACTTCAGAAATATTTTTAAAAAGTTTAATGTCTGAGTTAGCAACAGTGCCCAAAACCATGACATAAAAAAGGAATTATGCATATCACAGATACTGTATGCTTTCACTGGTTTGTTGTATTTTATTTATTTGTGGGGGGTCAGCTTGTGAAAATAGCAGTGCAGACTGAGACCAAACTGGACAGTTTTTAGAAACAACATTCTGTTTCTACACAGTGACCAGTTCTAGATCTGACACCTGGATTTCCAGAAATCCCTTCTAGCTTTTGAAAGTTGGAGAACATGGGCTTAGGAGGAAGCTGTCTTGCCTGGACATGGAAAGCAGATCTTTTTTGAATCAGCCGGGTTGTCATACATCTGATATTAACAGCACTCATCTAGGATCAGAAGGGCCTAATGTTTTATTTACATGCTGAATTCAGTAAACTTCAAACAGGGACAGCTGATCCTAGATTAAAACACACCCCAGACCAGCCTGCGGGATAGCTCTGATGTAAAGAATGAGTTGTCAGTTCCTTTAGCTGCTTTACATGGGACAGTCATATATGTGGATTGCTCTGTCGTCCCCAGCTGAAATAATCTTCGATCCAGTGTTGTTGTATTTCACACTCCATACCTACAAACACATGTCATATTTATGTATAGAACGGTTTCCAACAAAAAACCCTCTTTAACATAATATTGAAGTGAAGACTGTTGCTCTCCTACTTTATATTAAAAGCTATACCGAAGCCCTTCTGACAGCGATACAAGCGCAAGTGAAATGACACCTCCACTCATATAGTCAGGCATAAACTAATAAAGGTTCATCTTCTTATATTAATGTACTCCATCAACAAGAGAGAAGAAAGGTGAGAAAGGTCCAAACAGTAGCTGTGCTGCAAGTAAAGATAAGAAACGTACCTGGTCCTGATGGTCAAAGAATGTATTTACACACGCCCTGGTGCTTGCCTCCCACACTTTCACACTTTTATCTGAGGAACTAAAAACAACAAGGACAGAAACATGACATCACCAACTAACAATTATTGTTAAGAATGTGTAACAACAGATCGGTTATCATGTTTGTTCCGATCTTAGAGACGAGTTAATAAAGGCACTTTTATTCTGACCTGGAGACAAAATGTGTGTTGTCAGGTGAGAAGGCCACGTTAAGCACCCAGGATGCATGTCCACTCAAGGTGCCTGCCAAGTTAGCATGCTGCCTGTAACATGAACATAACCCTGATTCAGCTGCATGCACATTCACTGTACAAAGTATTACCCACCCTGAAGACAGACATTTAATGCCAACACGGCAGGAAACAAACTTAAGTCTCCAGAACTCAAGTGAAAGTATGGCACTTGCATAACGGCACTCTATAATCTCAGAGCTCAACTTACACGTCATAAATCTTGATGTATCCGTCATCTGAGGCTGTGACTAAGAGTTGGGAGTCAGGGGAGAATGTGAGAGATCGGATGGGCATAGCGTGACCTGCGGAGAGAAAAAGGGTGCACTGGAGCTTCAGTATACCCAGAGTAAGCCATATAAAAAGATCTGCTATCATTTCGTTCAAATACACACAAATATATATACACATACACATGCAAGCCCCCAGTATGGGCAAAAGGTAATATCATGGTATAATTAGGATTTGTACTGTTTGTGATGCATCCAAAGGTTGGAGTCTCGGTCAACTTTTGTCTGTTTTTGTGGCACGTCCGTATGACTGATTATGGAACCCATTCCACAGGACAACTTTTTAAACTACTAGACCTGCCTGAATATTAGGTAGTTCCTCCTCGTGGCTCTAAAAAGGGTCTGATGGGGCATGGGCTCCACAAGACTGCTGAAGGTGTGCTGTGGTATCTAGCACAGAGACATTACCAGCAGATTTTCTTTTAGGTTGAGTATCCATGTATTGGACTTGTTTGTCCAGCATATCCCACAGATGTTCATTTGGACTAAGATTTGAGAACTCAATATGATCTCAGGACACAAGGTGCCGTTTTCTCCGTATTGCATCTTGACTGACACACACACACACACACACACAATGTACAGCAAAACATAATTGGGCCAGGCCATCATCTTCCATTACTATATGGTCCAATGCTGATGCTCACATGCTCACATTGCATGCACTTTCGGTTAGCTGACAGGGGACAGCATGGGCACTCTGACTGGTCTGCAGTTATGCTGCCTCATACACAGCAAACTGTGATTCACTGTGTTCTGATGCCTTTCTGTCATAGCCAGCATAAACCTTTTCAGCAATTTGTGCGACAGTTCAGACCAGACAGGCTCACCTCAATTCCACAGACCTGCCCTTATGGAGACGCTCTGACCCAGCAGTCTAGTCATCACAACATGGACCTTCTTAGTCTCAGATCTTTCGACTTGCTCAGCTTACTGTTTCTAATGGCAGAACTGACAGATCACTTCCTCCCTGCTATATGCTACCCCCTAATAGGTGCCAGAGGAACAAGATAATGTCATTCAGTTCACCTGTGGTTTTAAATGTGACTGATCGGTGTGTATATATACACAAGCTTAGTTGAAAGTCACAGCAGACCCAGGAGCTCTAACAAAAGCTCATTCCACCATAAAACTCTCCAGTCACAGCCTTCCACTCATGCTTATATGCTTAACGGAGTGAAAATGAAGCGGCTGATGGAAGAAATGAGAAAGATGGAGAAATACAGTCAGAGTGAGAGGGGGAAAAAAGCAGCGATGAGAAGTTATAAGACCTGAAATTATGACTGCAGGGGGACAGCCAGGGGAAATGCCTGGGGCAAACGCCCAGCCCTTTTCCACTGGAATCCCCAAACCTATGATCTATTTAACAGAAAAGGTCAACACTTTCCTAATACAACTCCAAATGCACGGCCACAAAAAAAAAAAAGAAACAAATTATAGGTTGGTCCTAGATGCACTCATTTCATTAAAAATACAGGACACCAATTTTACCTTCCAGCGTGTGCAGCAGTTTACCAGTTGCAATATCAAATATATTAATGATTCCATCAATGGCACCGCTGGCTAAGTACTTTCCATCTGGGCTCTGGGAAAAGATCAGAGGGAAGAGAGTGCGAGAAAAAGTAAGAGACAGAAACCACAATTAATATAGCAATCAGCCATAACATTAACATTATAATAATATTGCGCAGGTCCCCCTTGTGCTGCCAAAACACTGGAAGGTGCAATTTAAACGACCTCTATTGGTCAGTATAGTTCACATTATACATCTGTGAAAAGGTAAATCGCTTACATAGGCGATACTCAGAATGAACTTCCCTCTGGTGTCCAGGGAGTATTCCTTTTTTCCACTCTCAACTCCGAAGATGTTAACCTTCCCAAGATGGCTGCCTGTAGCGATGTATTTGGAGTCGGGGGAGAAAGCTACAGTCCAGGCATCAACTGCAACATGAAAAGGTCATTACATCACGTGAAGAACCTGCAAAAGCATCCATGCAATTCCCTGAGTCTTGTGTGCCCTTAAATGTGCTCTTGCCCAAAGCAGTTTTTGGAGGACAGGTCAAGAGCAGAACATGATGAAGCCATCATTTACTGAAGCTACAAACAAAGGAAAAAATAAAAACAAAACACCTCCGCGCTCTCTCACACACACACACACACACACACCGCAGTATGCACAACTACCTTGTCTGTACACACTACTTATTTTCTCATCTCTATTTGACCATATAGGTGCATTTCATAATTTGCATTTACAAACTCTCTTCCATCAGCTTCTTTGCATTATTTATTAGCATCCTCATGACCCCCACAGAAGTGAGCAGGTAACATTTAGATGATCATTCTCAGAAAAGCAGTGGCATTGACACGGTAGACGTGACAGGGTACATTACACACAGGAGTGCTACAGGAGTTTTCGGTTTA
>JBBPDH010000124.1:14470361-14481420 GCA_037974565.1 Clupeocharax schoutedeni
ATATACTCTTTATAGACTGTATTGCAATTAATCCACTGGTGTTTTTTTTTTTGTTGCCATGTGCTGTTGTTTTCTTTGATATAAGCATTATGACTAAGATGAAATGAGGTAGTGATCTGAGATTAGCTATGTTATCCACATTAATACAAATAATCAAGATTAAATCCAGCATGTGCCCACAGCAGTGAATAGAACCTGTAACACAAACTATAGTAGTGACGATTTATGGATTTTAACAATGAAGTTAATATAATTAGACAAGAAATTCAAACTAGGTTTATTCCATTGCAGTCTCTCTTTTAATCCAGTCCAACAAGCAGAACTCACTACAATTCTCTCCTCAAAAGGTTCAACCCATACATTAAATTCTGTTTCTACAAGTTTGCTTATCAGACTCCTTCCATCAGCGCTAAACTCCTCAGTATTGGTGATCTACCAAAAACCTTTAAACTAGCAGTTAAGACTCTTTTAAAAACAAACAAAAAAAGAATCCTGATCCATTTCTAACCTAACATTTCAATCTAAGATTTTAGAAAGGTAGCCCAATAGTTATGTTTGTTAAATTATAAAGATTGTATACTGATAAATCCCAATCTCGGTTCCAGCCTCACCAAAACCCAGAAACAGCTTCAGTAAAGACAGTAAATAATATTTTACTGTCCACTAACAAAGGATTTATTTTTTTGCCGGTCTCATAAGAGTACATGGGAAATCATCAGCGCTCACCAAAGTAAAATACGGTGTCCCACAAGGTTCTGTCTTAGCACCCCTTTAATTGACGTACATATAAGTACTGTTACTAAAACATCTGCGAAGTTAAGGTGAGCACTTTCCCTACATAATGCACAAAACTCAGTCTGCACCTTCATTACCTCCAGACTGGATTATTGTAACAGCATGCTGTCAGGCTGCTCAACAAAAACCCAAATAAGCCTTAAAACATCCTGGATGGGGCAGCTAGAGTCATTACTAGAACCAAGAAAATCTACCACATCAGCCCAATATTATCAAGACTTCATTGGCTTCTGATCAAATGTTGTATTGACTAAAAAAATTCTACTGTTGACATATAAAGCTTTGAATAGCCTCGCACCTTAATACCTCTGAGAACTCCTCTCTTACTATGAACCTCTGCACTCACTCAGAGCCCAAGGTGCTGAATATTTGACTCATCCCCAGAAGTATGAAAACTATAGCAGGGCGCAGAGCCATTTTATATAAACCCACCCAAGCTCTAGAATGCCCTTCCAAGTAATATTTGAGACTCAGGCACTCTCCAGGCTGAAAGCCTACTTGTTTGGTCAAGCGTTCTGTAATACATTTTTCCTGCCAGATGAGTGTAGAGCTGGGAAGAGCACAGGGAATTCAAGTAAACTGGGATGCTGGTGCTGTCGTCCTGCTACTCCTCACATTCACTCAGGTTTGTTGATGGTGGAGAGTGGGCGGAGGACAGCGTCTCAGGGTGCTCATTTCCATCTTACCCCTTGGCTATGCCCTTTCTAGCGAGGCTGCTATAGTGAGGCATGCCAGAGACTCAACTTGCACTCCTTACAGTTATAAATTATACCCTATAAACTTCAGCAGAACTAACTCTGATGTCTCCGAGAGAACCCGCTGTACATTTGTCTACATTTGTTACCCTTCTTTTGTTTTATTATGTTAGTTATTTCCATATAAACCCGCTTTCTCTTTCTGTCCAGGTTGACCAGTGGACAATGGGTTCCCTTTTAGAGTCTTGGTTCCTCTCAAGGCTTCTTCCTCTTTCGCCTTTGTCTTGCTCACGAGGGGTTTGTACATGTGTTCTGTGACGCTACTTCGTGACAGCATTGGTTGTAAAAGCGCTATACAAATAAAACTGAATTAAATTCAAATTCAATTTAAATGGGAGATCTCAGGTGAACTAAGCTGTGTGATCAGACACTCTGTGAGTGAGAGGCCTTTGTGCTTTCATGTTTTGAGGCAGGCTGGAAATGTCATTTGTCATAAATGAGGTTCAGACGCCTGCAGGATTCAGTCCATCCTGACTGACCTTAAATGTGTCCATGGTGTTGAGCTGAAGAGCCTTTAAGGATCAGGTTTTTCTGGATCCTCCAGCACGCCGCTGCACTAATCAGTACCGGCCACGTCCCTCCCGGTCCGGGTGCTGGGATTAGAGGGGGTGGGATTAGAGTGGGTGGGAGAGAAAGATAAGCGGCGGGCACACTGTCGCTCTTCACTTCTTCTGGCCCAAACAGGCGCTAAAACTGGCACACAGACAGGGTTTGATTCAGGGCCGCAGTCACGGTTAGCGAAAACGATTAGCAGCGTCTCTCCATAGCCTCGGAGCGACAGCATGGCCCTGGAGGAGGAGACAGACCAGACAGACAGAGAAAGAGGCTGCAGACACTCATTGAGGCCACGACGAACAGGCACAGCAGTGAACAGCCTGTCGAGAGGACGGATAACATCACAGACCACGGTGGACTACCTCCCTCACCCACACACAACAACAGCAGAATAGTGCAGAACACAGAGATCACTTGGGGCTATGGTGGCTGCAGGATTCAAGTAATACAAAATATAAATAATATAAATAAAATAAAGTGACCCATTATAATCATACGTGAACACACCACAGCACAGCACACCATGTGAACAGTTTGAAATCTTTTCTCCACATTTAACCTTTTCATCAAGTGAAGCAGTGAGCATCCAGCAATGCAGCCTCTGGGGAGCAGTGTGTGAGGATGGTCTCTGGCTCAAGCGTACCTCAGTGGTCTAATGTATCAAACTTACATGCTGCACAGGCTGTTGCTCTATTTATAATATCTGTAATGTCCAGTTTTACTGACTTGAAGATAGCTTTGCATTCAGATTTTTCAGTTCCACCTTAAACTGTGCAGTTGTAAGGCTGCCCCATTTAAGGTGGGTTTTTAAAAAAAAATTCAGCTTCATGACTGATGACAAGTTATGCAGAAGGTCGACAGAAAAAAAAGTATGTAACAAATAAAACAAAAACACTGGGTCTATAAACGCCCCACCATGTCTTGAAAGAAATCAACAGCCTTGCCAGGGCTCTGCCTAAAATGTAACTAATGAAAATGAAAAGTCCTTTTACGTGTTTTTGAAGTTGCAGGTGATGCGTTTGTCACCATGTCTCCAAAAAGATGCAGGACTCTTGGCTGTTTTTAGTCATTGTTGTTTTGAGATATGGAGCTGTTTGTAAATCATTAGGCTGTAAAGCCCCGGATATCCAGGCCTAACAAGGATCTCTGAAAATCTCTGAAAAAATTGACGAAAGCAGCCCCCTGCTGAGACTCACATCCTTGAAACAGCAAGTAAAAACCTGAAGTTTTCTCACTAGTTTTGACAGTGTTTCAAAAGACTGTTCCCTAATTAGTTCATCAAGCCAGCAAGTGACGATTAAGTGGTAAAAATGCATGTTTTGTAACATCGCAAATCCCAAAACTTTTATATACACTTCATTCCTACACCTTCTGGTGCTTTGAATGGACAGAACACTGGCGAAATGCGAACTCGAACCTACACGAGAAAACCATGAACTATCCTGTTACAGCCTGCAAAAAATTACTTCATGTAACTTTTTAATTTTGCTCATGAATCATAACAGTGTCATTTGATAGCAGTGTTTAATGCACAAACCTGTTAAATCATGTAAAACTGTCAATGCAAATTTCTTCTTTTTATTATTGGGAGTTAGCCTGTCAGCTTTCTGCTAACCTGCTCAGCCTACTTTGGTATCGGACAAACAAAGGTCACAAAACAGCCACTCCACCACAAATTGCATTCAATTATAATGCAATATAAGTACAAGGATAACGCCTGCAGATCTTTAATGCAATTTTAAAATATTTGAAATAATTGCATTGAAAAAATCTGTTGATCCAATTATTCCCATCATATACGCAAAAGACAAAGGCATCACAACACAACACAACAAAATTTTTGTCTTTAAAACACAATATCTGATGCAGAGCAGCATTCTGAATAATACTTTTTGCAAAAACTGTTAATAAGGGATGAGCTGAAAATAAGTGAGCATTCACAGGAGTTTGGCATTTGCTGTGGACTGTGGCTGGAGTTAGATCAAAGCCTCCCGACGGAGGGAACCCAGGGAAGAGGCAACGCTCTCATCTGTCTTTCTTGCTCGAGAAGCATTGCGCAGTGGGGGCCTGCCGGAAAACCAGAAGAGCCCCAACGTCCCCGAATCAAAGCCAAGAAATGTCGTGAACATCCTCTGACCCAAAAATCCCTCGCCTCCTCTCCTTTCCCCAGCGCTTCCATCAATTTCCATTAGCCTCGTTCAGTAGAGAGGTGAGTGTGAGTGACAGCTCTGTGTGTGTATGTGTGTGTGTGTATGTCTTGTGTGTGTAACCCTGAACTGTGCTTTGCCACACAGAGACAAAGCCACAAGCCAAACTTCCACACATTCTCAAATCTGTGTGGTGAAGGGAATAATTTACTGTCTCGTCTGCCAGAGATGACAAGGGTGTGACAACCAAACATTCTTTCCTAAGAAATCTCAAATATCTTGCTTGACATTTGCTTTTTGTGGTCTGATGAACCCTTTGCCTTTTCAACTTTCCATGGGAAGTCAACAATCTTCAGTCAGTTTCTAAGACTGTGGTGATGCAATCACTGTAACAGCACAAATGTTTAATTCTCTGATTGTTCGTGTCTCAGAGTCTGAAGGATACATCCAAGTCCTATACTGGAAGAAAATGTTCCTAAAAAGTAGTTACAAGAATACGGTCCAAAACAGTGGATCAGACGAGTCAAAGAACAAGCAAAGCCTGCAGACAGATGCATCCTAACCAGGCAAATCACACCTGAATGAAACACTAGAATGTAAATGGTCACCCACCACTCATCACACTGCAATTGAGCTTACCATGCCAGTGCCCCACATTGTCAGCAAATGAAAGAACATTACAACTTTTATATCTTGACTTTTTCTCAAGCAACAAGAGGCCATGAGCTGTACTGTATAGGCGTTTAATAGTGCTGTATATGTGAACATAATTCCTGAACATGTTGCTTCTTTCATGTTTATCCACACTTAGTTGAAGGCTTCCAGTATGATAATGCTGTCTGGTACCAGGACACAACAGCGGACATTGCTATAGGGGCTGGATCTATCAACCAGTCATTTTTTGGGAATGGTGGAAAGGGCTGTTACCTGTGCAGCTATAAATAATCTGATAAATAATTTGATTAACTGAGTAGCCCTACCCCCAGTGCAGCGAATGAAGGGCTTGTATCTGCAGTGAGAATGTGCAATTCTCCCTAGACTTCAGAACAACTGCCTGTTGTCTGTCTGACCTCAATCAGAAACGCATTTCACCTCATAAGCCTGCTATACAGCCATGCATTCTGCTTTGGCACAAACAACAAAGCAGCAAACACGGAGGGCAAATCTGTCTTCATGCGGCACGGCTGCCAGGGAGCTAAAAGGCCGTCCTTTCAACACATTGCTTCGCAGGCCTGAACGCTGCAGTGTGGTGGACGTTCCCATTAGGCCACACAACCGTTGCCATGCTTTCTGACCTGATATTCATTGAAAGAATGAGTTTCCCCCTGGGTGCATCCCAATACACACCCCCTTTCTCCCTCCTAAACATGCTTTTTCTCCCATACCCACTCCCACTGATGAGGCCAGGCCCGGACGGTCTCCTGCCCGGCTGAATAAAGTCATTGTTGTGGCACGGTGTTGCGCAGGGAGAAGGGGGAAGAACTGAAACACTGTGCCCTCTGTCAGCTGCTCTGGATGCGCCATGCTGCGACTATAGGCACCGAGGGCCTATTTGGGGGCACCCTGAAACTCCAAACAGTTGAACTGCATCTGTGAGCTAGTACACTGAACTGGTCCATGAGGTAGAGGGATGACGTCAAGGCCTGGGAGAGGAGAGAGGCCAAATGCCAAAGTCAGAATGCCACTAAAGAGACTCAATGGAGCGAACAAGCAACCGGGGTGACTGGGATCAGCTTCATTTTTGTCCTCAGGATGTGGGTGAACTAATGTCTCTGAGGGCCTCGCCTTCATTCCCACTGGTCCTGTATGAATGACAGCTAGAAAGTCTTAAAGCTGTGAAACAGCTAGCATCAGCTGGAAATCCTCTGCCGCTGTTTCCTGGCATAGACTGTGTTGGTCTGAAAGAAGCAGACGGATAAATGGCAGTGGGTTGGCACTGGGTCGGGCAGATAGAGAGACTTCTTGCCCACCTCATATGTACAGTAAGTAGGAGCACCAACTTGATGGTGTAACATTACGGTTTACATTCTTGTAAACACATTACGGTTACTGGCATAAGAACTGCCTTACATGATCATGAAGTCTTTAATAGACTTGTAGTCTTATGCTGTTTTGTTGCACAGTTTGTTTATCGTTTTCTGGAATGTTGGTATATGATTGGAATTTAAATTAGGAGGCTTTTAGGTGGTCTTTCTCCTGAACCAATAAACCCAATTCAGTTTATAAACAGGCTTTGAAATGCTGAAGAGGATACTTAACCTTTAGTAACTAGTAAATTTAGTAATTAGAAGCACTAGCTCTGTTTCCTCATATTTGCTTCCATTTAGTCATATAAGAACTGCAGAGACATACTGACTATGCCTGGTGTTAATTAGTATTATAATTATGCACCATGGCAGGAAAAAAATATAAAGTGTGGAGATGGAGGGTACAGGGTCAATAGCATCAGTGGTAGCACTAAGAGGGTGCAGTAGAAGAACCAAACTAAATTTTAGAAACAATTTTAGGGACATTCGAAATGTCTGAAAGCAGAAATACATTGCCAACATGTATATAGGAAGGGAACAGCAACTAGTTATTAGTAGTTGGTGAGTGAAATGATGCCCCTTGAAGTAATGAAGCAATATAGTAACCGCTTTAGTAGCTGGCTATCCTGTTTAACATCTATACTCTGTAAAATGAAGCAATTATAATTGAGTGGAGGATAAAAAAGCAAAAAGGAAAAGCAAGGACGCAGATGAAGGTGGTCCAAGTTTGAGTGAAATGGCTAGTGTGCAGTGGCGGCTCTAGGCCAAAATGACCAGGGGGGCGAGGTGGGGCCAGTGTGGGTTTTTTTGGGGGAGAGGGACGGACGGACATATAACAGCAAAACAGGTCAATATTTTATTTTATATATTTTATTTTATATTTAGCTTTTCGTTTATTTCCATGAAAGTTCTTTTTCACACCATTAAATCACACTTTCACTAGTTCCTTTTTTTATTTTACATTAATTGTTAGGTAAAGAAAGGAAAGGGTTGGGTAATATGACTAGAATATTTTTTTTGCATTATTAATTACATGTGAACATTAACTAATTAATTAATAATTACATAACATCACACTATACCATTATGAGAATGCTATGGATATCCCCAAAACTGGAATACTGATTGTGTAAATGGAGATTCACCTTTGTCTTGTTTACTTGGATATAATGTGGCACGATGTAAAAAGTGTTGATTACAGATCTGTGTAACTTTTTTTAAATAGTAAGATCTTTTTTCCTGCATTGCTCACCTTTACTAGAGTTTTGGATTTTGACAATAGCATCATATTAAACCGTTAAAAACATATGAAAAGTTGACGTTGTCAGATTTTGGGACAGTACCGGATAAGGGAGGTGACAGAGTGGTGAATTGTTGGGCTAGATTAGAAATGTCCCCCCACTGCCCATGTTTTATCCAGTACACTGATGATTCATGGTCAGTATTAAACTTTAAATTCCCTGACCTAGCAATGTAATGTTGGGTGGTAATAATGTTATGCTGAAATCCTCCCCTCTGTAATTCTTTTTTATTATTATTAATGATTGTATTTTTTTAATGATGAATGCGGTCACCTCTGCTCTTGATGATCCTCTATAGAAGAATGGAGTTTGAATGTGGGTCAGCTTAAAGCAAAAATAACTGGAGTAACCAGGTTAACACTGATAAAACCAGGCACCAGGCACATATAATATCATAGGTTCTTATACTGGAGGCCTTTAATGATGCTGCTCCAGATGAGCCCAATGCTAAAGCTAACACTAGAAATAACTGATGCAATGTTTGGATTACTCTGGAGCTGCATGTTATGGTCTTCCACACAGAATTATGCAAAATGTTCCATTATGAAACAGAAAAACAGGACTATCGTCCAACTGAACAGGATTTGGGGGGAGGGGGTGTTGAAAGTTGGGCTCAGAGATGGTGACTGGGCGAGAAGCAGGTCAGTCACTAGAAAACGGTTGGCTTGATATTTTTAGTGCAGCTCAAAAAGAGAAAGTACATTCAATACGGTTTTATTTTTCCTTTCTATTAATTAAATTAAAGTGACAGAAGCTGCCACTGATTAGTGTGGCTGGCTGGAGAGCATCACTGCCAGCGGTGGTCTGGCTTGGCTGCACGCTCCAAATATTGCAATGAAAGTCAGTGAAACACAATAACTTCCCGAGAGTCAACTTTGATATCCATTTACCCCTTTGTGAGTCTCATAGTTCTCAAGGTGTGTAGAATCTTTAATCCTAGCTTTCAGCCATGAACACTCTTACCTCGGCCACCTAAACTTAGGTAACTATCTTGTGTTTCTGGGGAACAATAATGTGCTACAGTTTTCTTCTTCACTTGAAGACATCTGGGATTAGCCTATACTTAGTAAACTCCGGAAGGCCATAAGCGTAGGGGACTGGAAAGTACGACATTCAACTGAAATCCAAGAAAAAAATAAAACTATTTAAATCCTATTAGAGTAACTGAATTGTGAATAATCAGTTACTTTTTATCTTTGGCCTCAATCACAATCTGAATAGCTGTCTCAACCCTCCTGGTACCACCAAGTCTCAGATTATCTCCAGTGACCTGTCTGGCCTGAAGGTGAGAGAGAGCAGCCTCTGCTAGTCTCGCTGACTTGAGAGAGTAATGCAGCACAATGCTCAGGATTAAGCCTCTGATTAAACCAGGGTGGAGTTCAGGGGAGCGAGCGGCGAAGGGCCAGGTCTAATCACGCAGAAAGCCTTCAGTGAGCCACTCTGCTGGAAAGTAACCCCCTCATTAGCTCTCCCGGCAGGAGACTCACCTGTTAGCCCGAGTGCTTGTCACACCTTGGCGCCAAAACTTTCTGGGTCACTCCGGCTGGGCGAGAAGAGAACTGTCTCTCACCTGTCCAATACTATCCCATCTGCTGCACACGTACACACGAATTACATTTCACAGAGCTACAAAAGCCACACCAGCCAAACCTGACACAGAAAGAAAGTTACTAATTTAAACAGTATATAGCAACGTATCTAATATATCTTGCTGTCTTAATGTGACTGACTTCAAATCTTGCCACATCTGCTTATCCTTTGACCCACATTTCTGTTGCAAGATGTACAGAAATTCTTCTCAGGTTTCATTTTCCATGTTTTTATTCTAATGACTAACTGGTTTCAATATCTTAATGTATTTTATCAGCCTCTGATTTGATTAAAATGAACTTTAGTGTAGATTAAAGAACTTTCTTTGTTTAAACAGCTACAGCATTAGAACATCTGCCAGTGATGACTGGTTATTTTGTTACAATGGGACCTTTGTTATGAAAGTTAGAGTCATTTCTAGGAGGTCGACTTGAATAACGTGCAAACATAAGCATCTGAGGGAGTGAAGTTCCATATTAAGTGTCACTAAAGTGTGTGGGGAGCTAAACCGGCCTGTCTGGTTCTTGTTCCACAGAGCTACTGTAGCTCAAATGACTGAAAAAGCTGATGCTATGACAGGTATCCGACTGCTTGCTTCATCAAAACTGTACTACAGGGCAATGGAAAGTGGCCTGGTCTGATGAATTATTTTCTTTTACATCATGTGGATGGCTGGGTGCATGTGCATCACTCACCTGGGGAAGAGATGGCACCAGGACGCACTACAGGAAGAAGGTAAGATGATGATGATGTTCTGGACAGTTTTGCTGGGACACATGGATGATACTTTGACACTTGGATCCTTTTACCTACCTAAACATGGCTGCAGATCAAGTACTCCCCTTCACTGCAACAGTGTTCCTTAATGGCAACATGCCCTGCCACAATGCAAAAATTGTTCCACGAACTGGCCTGTGGCTAATATCTTTGCACAAGACATCACAGAACACCTTCAGCGGTCTTGAAGTCCATACCTTGATGGGTCAGAGCCATTTTGGACCTACACAGTATTAGGAAGGTGGTTTCATGCACAGATACTGTACATGCACTGAATTTGATATTACTGATCTAAAGAATGTTTTGAAAAGCATAAGTTCTGTGCTCCTCACCAAAGGATATCATGTTTTATAATCTACTTAATTGCATCAGCATGGTGACTGACTCCATATGGAATAAAATAATGACCTAGATATCACTGTCAGGCAGCCAGAGTGATTCCACACCCTCTGTCACACGCACAGTCTGCCAAGCGCTTTTTGGAAGACAGAAGAGGGCGAGACAAGAGGGCAGTCGGCAGCAATGCTGCACAGACACACGACGTGCACGTACAGAGCCAAAGACCTGGTGTTTGGTTACATATTTATCACACAAGGCACAGTGCAGCCTAGCAAAATAGGGCTAGGAGAATGGCCAAAGAAGAATACACACTGCTGATGAAGCCAACCTGACAGCAGTAAAAACTCGGTATGAGAGTAAATGCAAAAAGAACAGAAAGAATGAATGGGGGTGGCAGCTGCTTCATGATGCACTGCATGATCTACAGCATAGAATGAAGAGATCATTAAATCCAAAAGCCACAAGGAACAGTTTGGCTCCCCCTTCTGACGAAAGTAAAAAAGCAACAACAAAAAAAAAAAAAAACAAAAACAAATGAACAGCTGACTCATATCTATGCATAGTAATAAACTGCTTCAAATCTGCTACAAATGTCATTTTATTATTATCTTAAATAATATCGAAATAAAGGGGCTATGATGATCCACAGAAAAAGACATGCTTTGTGACTTCCATTTTTAAAACGTATATATTTATATATTTATATATATATATTTATATTCTTGTCCAGCAGAAATCTATCCAGGGTGAAGAAGAAATTCTCACACGACGAA